>QNGE01005339.1:20583-45247 GCA_008508345.1 Paragonimus westermani | reverse complement strand
TGTGAACAAGACGTGAGAAAACTTTGACTCCTCCCTTGTGTTTCACTGTCTTCAGAGGTCGTTTCTCAACAAGTCCCGTGATCACTGGGTGACAATTCGACACTGTTGTAGCATGCACCCAGGAGTGCGGACAGCGATTGTGCTCACAGATGTATTAAACAACACGCACCTTTGCTATAATAACCAGATAGGATAAGAGTACAAGGGTATGATGGAGTTGTATTTAAAGATAACTGTCTTACCTGATCGACTGACTGTCCGTTGACTCCGTATCCTCGTGCACAACGTTGACGTGGGGGTTTGAAAGGTGAACAGAACAAGTGTGTGAAAACTACCACTTCAGACTCAATCGGTGCGCGCTTACCAGCTCTGATTGTGCGTCACACCTTCATAAGATTCTATCTAGTTTTTCGGTCTACCTATTCTTATCTGCCTAGCCGTGGTTTGTCTTCTCACAACGACATCTGAGGTGTTTTGGGGACACTCATGCTAAAAGCTGTAAGGACTGATCTATCGAGAATGCTACGTGAGATGAGTGCATTGCCCCTCAAATCGCAACAGCGAGTCGAAATATCGTGGACTCACCTGCTACTGAAATTAATGCATCAAATCTGTGTATCTGTGCCGTTCATGGAGGACGTGCACGTCTTTAGATTGAGCAATAAGCATGGACATTATGGAATGGCTGTGGTTACACGAAAACACATCCCACACGTTCTTTTACTCTGAGAACAACCCCGCAGTCTTCGGGACAACTCGAGCTCAACCTCGCACTCTTCAAACTGGAAGATCTCACGTTGGCAACCACCCGTCATCAAGAACTGCAACTGTACAATGGACTTCATACAAAACCGCATATCGACCATTTCATCATCTTGACTTCAAACCGCCATCAGCAGCCGGAGCGTTTATTACGAGGCTTCCTGCAACACGCGATTGTATGTGCTCTCAGTAGGTCCCAACGATGACCAGGTCGTACGACTGGTTACGGATCGCCGTCCCCCTACAGGATCGTCCCTCGGTTACATATCACACCGATTCAACTTACAGCCGGCGTGTTCCTCACAAAAATCCGTCGCTGACGTGGCCACCCAAAATCAACTGCGTAATGAAGATGCCGATGTAGCACCAGTCATGAACGTTCGTCTCACCTACTCTGGTCATGCCTTCCCGTGCTTTCTGTCAGATGTGGACGCTACACCAAACCTAACTGCATTAGTGAATAATAGTTCAAGAAACAAGAAACCTCGAATGAGTCAAGAACCGCACATCTCCACGAGCAACTCATTTCTCAGATGTTGTTTTCCGTCCTACGTTTCACTGATCTCTAGAGAATGGATTTCACAGTCGAACTGAAGATGGATGAATACGGGTGTCAAAGAATGGTTGAGTGTGTTTCTGCTTTCTCCCGTTCCTGGAGTTGTGCTTTCTCAAATCTATGAGAATTTTCCATTGTGCATAATAACAGATATGTCATGCACCAATCATCAAACAATTTGCTTCAGTAAATGAGTCCTTCGAAATGTGATGCCAAAGACATATGTGTAAGGTGTGTTCAATATCCCACCAAAATATTAGGTTCCGATATATCATTGTTGTCTGTAACATTTACGATGCAATGACACATATCTTTCAAGAAGCTCACAATCCTGTTGCGCTATTCTCATTGCATACTGCTTGAGTCACGATGTGGAATAATGCGTCTGATTTAGTTGTTCGCATCATGCCTCATCTTGGCGAATTGTGTAAATCCGGAATTCGGATGATGTATGTTTTTCGTTAAAACCACTTTGCAACTCAGGGGAACTCTACACTTTATGTGTCTTCTCGTGAAATTTTTGCAGTTTATCAAAGTAATATTTTTTTGAAAGAAATATCCAGCTTGCAAAATTGGAACACACGTTAACGCTATGTTTCGAATGGATTGTTACGGCCCCTTTCTGCCAAAATATGATCAAAGTACTTGCAACAAGTTAAGTCAGGTTGGTGACATCAGATATCGGATCACGTCGGATGGTTAGACACCCTTCGAAATAGTTTACATTTCTTTGCTGTATATTTTTTGTGAATTAAGGCATTTACCCGGCAGGAAGTTACACACTCTGGCCACTCCTGAGAAATGATCAGTAACCCCAAGTCCACCGAGTTCTGAGTGTAGTGGTTGGTGTCCTGACTACCGTCTAGTAGACAGTTAACTCGCTCTGAAGACTGAAAATGTCGTCTTTAAGTTCGGTGAACACGTGTCCATACTGTTCCCACTTCCGAAAATCATGACGGAAGCACCTCTATTCTTTCAGCCTATCCAGGTTTGGTTTTGCCCATCAACGATTCACATTAAGTACACCGACCAGAGCAGGAACCATTAATTTAGGCTCACAATGAATAACGATGTATTGGCAGGCGAATCTGGGAAGAAATCCAACACTATTCTAATTTTGATACACCTTGCTGATTGCAGCACCCAGTCCCACTGAAATTAGACCTCCAGTCTACTTATCGCTTGCCTAGTCATTAATCCAAAAAAGTCGTAGTTCGTATTCTGACCACCTCGGAAACGATTGGAATTCGACCGCATTAATTCAGAGTTGTAAGACAATGAAAGTAATTTCCGGTCTCCACCTGACAACTGTGGATGTCACTTTGGTCGTCGACAAGTCTATCATTCCAGAATCGTCTGACTTAATTGTACAACACGTTGCGTTTGATTTGGTTTGATTGAAAGTCACAATGTGGTTGGCCCAGTGTGGAACATCCAAAAACAGGTTGTTACCTAAACCACCTTTTATTTCCGATTGACCTCGTCGTGGCTAGTCAAAACCTACTACACAAACTTCAACAAACACAACATTCGCCACCCTTCACCTCTATCATTCTTACGTTCAACCCCGTGGTTGCTATCAAATGGATAACAAACAACCTTCTTCCTTCGTCTGCGGCCGACTCTACTGTCCCACCTCTCCGTTATCATCCCATCCGAAATCACGAATCACCTCCCAAACAGTATTGTCAACATTATTGGTCTCTAATTTCCTCATTGATGTATTCCTGGCCTTGAATTTGTGACTGACTATGAACCACAGATCAGTATGCAATTCCACATTCGATTTTTCATCCACTGACGTGGCTGAGAGAACGAGGATGATCGATGGTAGACGAAAAACAATGTAAGTTTAACCCGAAAAAGCAAAAGATGTGTATTTGTCATTTGGAGGGTCAGCAACTCAACATCAAATTCAGGTTTCATGTGGTTGTAATATTGTAAAAACCGCATTTCAAATCAGCTGTGCTTGTGGACGAATATCTTGATGACGGGATGACTACTTCGATTGTAGTTTACATACAATCTAGACATGAGGAGATGGAATTCGTAACACCACAATAAGTAAACAGAACTAATCAGCAATACAGGAGGATATCCTTTGAGTAGACCAAAAATTTCAAGAATTGCAGTAGTCGCTATATTTGGGTGTGCGCGAACGCTGTGCACGAAGCTGTGAGCACTGTTGTACGTGCGTCGAGGCCGCATATGTGCTCCACACCCGTTCTGATTGGCATCGCCTGCAGCGACCAACAGCTCATTCGTTCACCTACTTAAAAAGGACAATATAGTATGTACTTCTACCGAGACACGTGTTCACTCTACCCGAATAGGAACGCAAAAGTTCCTTTCAAACTTGTAGCTTTTTTAGGTTGGTTTAAACTGTATCCACCAATTACAGCTCTTGATCAACTTTTGTAGACAGTTGTTCTGTATACTATAGTATGGTAATCGATTTTGGGACATTCCTCAAAGTTCGAACAAAACAGTATGAACACGAACATTGGTAGATGCAAGCATTTCGTATTGACTCGTCAGTACCAAATTCATAACAATGTGAAACGGTTTTTCTGTGTCGTGTGGTTAAGATGATGTGGTGTATAGTTAATCGGTGGGATAGGAAAGGTCACTAAGTCCACGGAAGGGTCAAGTGCATCGGCAACTGTTTCTGGATATACACTGTCAGCTACGGTCGATTGATTACGACGGCCTCAGCAAACCTCAAGAATCTTGTGTTGGATTGACGTAATAGGAGAGTGAATGCACAAGCTGGGTCGCTAACGTGATCTTGCGACTGCAGACACTGGTGGCTGGTGTGTTTCAACGAGATTGTCGTTTTTCTGTAATGCAGAGTTCTGCACCCAATTAGGCAAATGTCTCTTCATTCTTGAGATCATGCACCTCTCGGTCCTGACTCTAAAACTTTCTTTGCAGTTACATGTACATTGGTAGAAACAATGTGAATTGGTACCGACAGGCCGACCTTTGATTTATGGGTCCGAGCTAATACACAGAATTCTGCTGTGGTAAATGTACGTTTCATCAAATTCACTATTCTTTGGACTGATGCATGCCACAACAACATTTAAGAGACAATTTTGTACAAACCTTCTTTCCTTCTCACAGTGACTACCTTTTCGGACGGTGGTTTCCGTCTGCTATACCTATCCATAAACTTTTTTAGGATACCCACTAGATTTTTGTACAGACGTGATCAAGTGTAAATGCCTCACAAGACCGATTCGTCTTGCTCGTATGAACGGTGTATTCACTAGTGCACATTTGTGACATACCACTGCGAAACCTCTAACGTTCAGGTCTCGACCAGGCCACGTGGATTTCTCCTAGATAGTTCTTTTAATAGAACCATCTTCCCGGCGACTTATAGGTACGTCTAGAAACCGTAAACAGCCGTCAGCCTCAAATTCATATGTTACCTTCAGGCTGAGGTAGCAACCATTCAAGCCAACCTTGTGTGTTCAGATACAACTGCTCGTGAACTTCACACTTCCCTGGACTTAGTGACCTTTTCTAACCCATTGACTTACTATCCATCCCACCTCCCCTAACTGTCCTACATAAAAAACCTTTTCATGTTAATGCTAATCTGGTACTCACGAGTCTACAACTTGTTTGCACCTAGCAGTGTTCGTGTTTTTAGCCTGTGGTTATCCAGTAGGCCATGAACTTGATCTGGACTGGGTCACATACGATCTGGCCATTTGTGCAGTCACAGCTTCTCGTCAACCCAACGAAAGGGCAAAACATATCATTTGAGCTCTAGGATGTTCATTAATTTTCAAGTTCAGATCATGCACAAGGCAGCGAAAAAATGAACGATTGTACAGCACATAAGCGTGTGGCAAGGTTGGGGTAAACCATTTCATTTCCAAACCACTTTCTACTAACAGAGAAAAGGTATGTGATGCATGATCGAGCGAACATTACCAAGTTGGTTCCACGACACCATGAACTATTTGAGGGGTTCAACCAAATGATCAGTACAGGACGAATACAAACTTCGCAATATATAAATTCATTTCGTACACCCTTTTCAATCGCAAACGCATAGAACACACTTGACTGCAAAAAGTAATCACGACTATCTTCAAAGATCAACCCTTACGGATTATATGTGTCCAGAGGCTGTTAGTGTAGCCTTGATAGTACCGAAGAGTCGTGAAATTTACCTTCATAATTTGTGCTGGTCATCCATTAATTTTTGACGGGTCGATTTTCCCGTTAGGCTGCATTTATCTCATGACTTTGTCGAACCTTACGTGATCACCTGCCAGCGGCCTAAAGATTTGTATAGAGGAGTCAAGTATTGTTCACACGTGCACGGCCATATTGATTTAGTGCATTTCCTGTGACGTCTACTGTATCGACTCTTCATCGAAAGCTGTCGAAAAGCCTTGTGATGTGTGCTGTAGTCATCTGTTGCCACGTCAGTCTCAAATGCGGTACATCTTGTAACTCCGTAATGTTAGCAACCACACAATCAATGGGATCCAAAGTTCTCGGTGAGATGGTGACCAGGTGACCGACCAGGTCAAGGTATTCGACATGCTTCTGTTAGAATAATCAAACGTCTTTAGAAGTTTGCTTTAGTAGGCTGGAGAAGTACAAGCGTTCAGAGTCCGTTAACATTGGCTAGAGTGTATACTAATTAAAGTATTTGCAAAAAGTTATTGTGTACAGAACCACTGAAGGCGTGATAATGAAAGCCCAATAACCATCTTCTAGTTGAGAGACTAGCAACCGTGAGACTGCAAGAATTCATGATGGAGGAGAGTAATTTGAGAACAATGCGCCATTACCTCACTGAGTTAGGTGTAGGACTGCTACCGTTAACCAAATTCTACTGTATACCCTTGATCCACAAGAATTACAGGGTTTGGTCAAACTATTTGTATGAATTCACAGCATAACTGCATAACTTTGCGAAATTTGATGCAAAGAAGTTTGGAATCCATCTAATATGTTGCCATCTTCGTTTATTCACACTGAACTTCTCTGATGTGCACATCAGCACCTTTAGTGGACCGACTTATCTACGGAAGTCTGCTGCGTTACAAATATGCAGTTCGGTAGATATGATGATTTAGAAGAGACCTCATTGCAATAAATTCTGACTACGAATAGGCGGAAGGCACAGCATGTCTATAAGCAATAAATTCCCTATCAGATGAGTTTCGAAGCCATACTGTACCGAGAAGGCGTCCAATAAAGCACAATCTTTATTGTCCAAATCGCCAGTCACATGCAACACACGCTGTCTCGTATGGGTCATAATTCCAATCCACAACCCCCCTGGTTTCCGCTCACACGTCGTGTGCACTTCTAACCGGTTTACGTGTGTGATCGGTGCCTTCTATCGGGGGGTTTTCCGCTTGCTATTCCTCGTCTGTTTGTCCGATTTCGTTGCGCGATGGCTCGTCCGGCTGCTCGTGCTGTCCGCCATCCACCCAATATTGGCCTTGACTGTATTCCAACATCGTGTCGAGATGTTCCTCTAAATGTTGGAAAAACCACGCCTCCGATCTGGCCGTCTGTCGTATTCCGCCTGCATTGCCTCGCCCGTTGGTCCGATCCAGTCGAGCGATGACTCATCCGGTCGCGCACGTTGTCCTTGATCCGATCGCGGCAGGCTTTTGAACGTACCTTTCCCCCGCGTTGAGGTATTCGGCCGAGCGTTCGAAAAGTCGCGCCTCCGACGTGACAATCCACTACAATGCCACGAGTTCAGAAATCTTGTATTTGGACTGACCCATTTGTTGGAAATACAACTTCAGTGTTCAATACTGTTGGATATCAACATGAGCTGTCTGTGACACCCTGATTGTTTAGCTGGTCCTCTGGATCATTTAATAGGTTGCACATGAGACGTATAATGTCTGAATAAATAAATACAGATGTGTAAAGTCTCAGCTCCGAATATGGCTTAGTTTTGTTAACCAAGAGAGCGGATGGCACAAGGATTGTTTGTTCAGAAAACCAGTCCGTGAGTTATGCGTCTCAACCGGACTACGAACGAAACCACCCATTTCCACACGATACTGGTCTCAGAACGTTCCGTTCAATCTGGACGCCACTGCTCAGTTCCTCCATGTACCAAGAGTCAATCCATGCGATGCTGCTCGCCAATGATCCTTCCTGTATCTTCCCCGTATTTGTCCCGCAGCCATTTCGATGTTGAAGTCCACGCTGTTGTCACACTACTGAATTGTGGTGATGTGAGTGGTATAGTGCAACCGTCCATCCTCACTCAGCAGGCTGACTGCAGGTCAAGTGGGTCTAAAAGAACGTCAAACAAACGACGAAACCTATTAAAATTAGTAGGTGTATTGATGATTTGATTTTGCTGTTCAGGGCAACCAGGATTTGCATCTCTTCACTTTTATCCCTCCCTTTAGAATACCCTCTGATCGTATTCGTACTGACAGAAAAATTAATTTGGTCAATCTGCGGATCATACCAGTCAACCATCAGAACGTCAACAGGCGCAGGCCTTAATCAAGTCCGAGATTTGAAACTGAAATTGAAAATGCTGAGTAATTTCATCATTTTCAGTCGCGGGAGGTTTGATGAGTGAGTTTGAATTATTGTTTACGTGGGTTGGCCAAAATTTGACTGTTTCCTGACATTAGAAACTTCGATAATTAAGAGTTAACCCATTCTTATTCGCTTAGTCACCTCAGGCTCACATATAAACTAACCGGTTATGATGGACAGGTCCAACTGCGGTAGGGAACACGCTTTGGAATGTTTGCTCTGTGACACACGGTTCCTCGTACCTAGGCATTTCCAATGAGGTTTACAAAATGTTAGCAGCAACACAGCTGGGCTGCAACCATCTTGATTGTCTCTGTTGTAGGAACTCTAGGCAGGCTCCTACTTTCGAAGCTAGCATCCCATCGTACACAGTGGATGTAACAACTCATGATCCACTGACTGTAGTCAGTAAGGTGTGCAACGCTAGTGTTACAGACACAGTATCATGTGAGTCAGTTTCTTTAGGAGAGAAATCAAAGAGAGTTTCCTCGGTTGCTCCGAAAAAGCTAATGCCCATTACTACTGGCAACCTACCAATACCTTGCAGAGAAATACAACCACATTCAGAGGGTCTTCGTCCGGTCCACCTGAGAAGTCCGGTTGTGGTGTTTGGGAGGGCTGCGCTAATGCTGAGCTCCTCTGCTCGAGAGAAGTCTGGAATTGTTCAGACCTTTCCGGAATGTGCCGTGCAAACATGACCGAGAGCTCTGATGAAGCCTTTGTACCAAAATGGACGTTAGTCCATGCGTCTCGAACTCTATCACGAGGTTAACAATATAAATAGATTTGCCACATGCTGACAAACCCTGGGTAGCAAGGGTCGTGCCTTTTTCATGAGATTTGACTGAAGACGTTCTCCTGGTTTCGCGAAGGTTGCTGGACCACTTAGGGCCCAGGTGTACCCTGGTGTACCATTGGATGAACGCCAAAGGTGCTAGTTCTCTAAAAAGAAAACTGGAATCGCTGACCGGCCTCGTAATGTTACAATTCGGGGTGTCCCCGAATCTACCGGCGACGACCTGAAACGCGGAAAGAGTCAGTGGCGATTCCTGTCAGTTGCACTTGGACTTACTATCGTCCCAGTGCCAACTATTACGGTGTTTGGCAACCCAAGCCAGAATCGAACGGACCTCGAACACGACTGTTCAGAATTACTGTCAATTCGGAATGGATAGCATCGCACATAGTGGAGCGGTTCCGCAATCGGCGTTACCTCACTCCTGGCGGGACTTCGCTTCATCTCAACTGTTCAAAAGAGAAGCAGGATTTAATAATCGTCAATCAACTCGAGCGCACAAGTCGCTATGCCGCGTTTACTAAGGATGTAGTAATTTTGAAAACACACTGGAGCCGGCTACCGTGGAATCGGTCACTTTCACCAGCACTTAGCTTAGTAAGTAAACTGTCACAGCCTCGCGAACATTGTACGTCCGTGAAACCCCAGGTTGTTACAACGGAGTCGTGGATCAGCACTCCCTACCTAGATTCTGAGCTCTTATCTAGAGGATGTAATTACTTTCCGTATAGGTAGCACTGAAGGCAGATGAGGGGGATCTGGCCTTTATGTCCACACTTTTCTACAGGCCTTCGTTGTCAACAACCCAGTATTTGTAGGGAATCAGGAAACCGTTTGGTGCTCGATTCGCTTGAATTGTTCGATTCGTCGGCTCGTGGGGGTCGTCTGTCGTCCACCACCTTCAGATAATTCAAAAAGCAAACTCATTATGTGAAGTGGAAGTTTCACCTACCCTAGAACTTTCCCTTAGTCCTTTAATGTGCGATTTCAATTTGCCTGAAATTAATCTTCTGGATTTTTCACACATAGGTGTTGAAGCTTCCATCTGCACGACCTTTCAACACACTCGGAGCACTGGGCTTAACAGAACACATCTCCGATTTCACTCGGTGGCTTACTGATCATAACCCGTCGCGGATGGATCACGCATTCACCGACGACGATTCAATGGTCAAATGCCCTACCATCACTGTACCATTCGGACTCAGTGATCACGCGGTCGTTTTATTCGACTTCGTTTGCAGCACGAACCTAGTCAGCTGAACGGTTAACAACCACGGAGACTTCCGGAAAATAGATGTGGAGAAATTACATGGTTACTTAGAAACGCAGTCCTGGGTGAACTCCACTTCTCTTCACTCTATAGATGATCTCTGTGCAGAGCTTATCACCATCCTTTCTGCTGTCGTTAGTGAATCTAAACCATTATCATGCACAAAACGGAGCAAAGCTCTTGGTCATCTACGCTCTCGCATACTCAAGCTTACTCTGGAGAAACGGTATGTTTGGACGTGCTATCAGTTGTCGGGATCTGAAGTTGACCAAAAGATATATTACCTTGAGGAGTCGGTGTACATCGCCAGTTCGAAGTAACCGACTTGCGGAACGCCTCATAGCTGATCCAAATAGCCCCTTCCGATTTGTAGCATCAAATCGCGAGGCGAAAGCTGCAGTTTCATGACTCTCAAGCCCATCAGGCCTTACGAGCTCTGATACCGAGGCCGATGGAGTCCCCGCTGAGGTTAAGAGCAGTGTTTTCGTACAGTTGTCCTCAGTTCCTTAAATTCGTCTTGACACTAAAATTGATGGCACTTACCCTGTGGATGCTTCCTCTACGGCGATGTTGGCTAAACTCAGGTGCTCCGGAGACATCTTTTCTGGCTTCGACGGTATACCTCCCAAGGCCTAGCGTGAAGCGGCCGGAGAGCCTGCTGATCCACTTAGCTTATTGTTTACACAATCCGTCTTGCAAAGGACAGTACCTAGCTGCTGAAAAATCGAGAACATCACACCTGTTTTCAACGGCGATAGACGTAACTGTCCCAGTGATTGCAGAACACTTGGTTTGTTATCAAGCGTCTCATAAATTATCGAGGCGCTTGTAAATGACCCACATTATAAGCACCTCACTTCTCGCAAGGTTTTCTCCACAGCATAACACGGATTTCGCAAGGGCCGTTCGTGCACCACAAATCTACCGGTGGCCACTGATCAGTGGACCAGGGTAGTTGTTCTTGGCAATGAAATAGACACCGTATATCTGGATTTCTCAAAGCATTCGACTGCGTGGACCATGCTATTTTGATCGGCAAGCTTTCCTACTATGGGGTACGAGGCATTCTTCTCAAGTGACTTGAGTCGTATCTTGCTAAACGTCTGTACACGGTGCACGTTGGTGATGCATCCTCCACCTGCAGACCTAATCTCAGTGGAGTAACCCTGGGTTCAACCACTGGCCCCTACTATTTCTGGCATATATCAACGATCTCCCTCCTTAAATCACCTCCCCGTTACTACCGTTTGTTGACGACGTCAAAATTTGACGAGTTGCCAACACTACCCACTGTTCGCTCATCCTACAGAAGGGTCTGGACATTCTGTTTAGTCAGTCTCGAGTGAACCGTCTTGAGTTAAGTATTACTAAGTGTACATTTGTACACATTCCCAGGTATCTAAACACCATGCATACGTGCCATCGTCTAATCAAACTCAAATGCGACGCTGCACTGGTTCAGTTCATCAATAGGACCGTACACACAGCTCGCTCCGACTCATTCACACACAGTTCGGGCAATGATACGCGAACCTAAAATCTCTCACGGTATCCCGGCCCTGGTGCACTTCCCACAGAAATTGATTCGCATCCTGTGCGCCCATTCGCGGAAAAACACCCCTGTCCCCGTGCAGGAATTACAGCGCCTGCGGCACCGCTGTTCTCGGTGTGGGCATCTGGGGCACAAGCACGACTTCTGTCTACCCGGACACTGCTAAAGAAGCTGTTCGCGTGAGTGCTTGGCGATTTTTGTGTTAATAGAACGTTGGTAGCCACGTTCCCTGCCATATTTACTCCCTTCTCATTGATTCGTCTGTTTATGTTGAAATTCTTTCTACCGACTACGAGCCTTTCTTACAATCTGACACTGTCACTCAAGTTACGCGCGTTACAACACATTTCTCCCGTGAATGTCGATCTTGGTGTATTATTAAATCTTGGTGCCGTTTGCTTGTAAGAACTTGTTCCCGCGTGATTTGTCTTCCTTACTTTCCCCTGCCGGACCTTCGGTTATATGTACCCTGGTTTCATTTTCGCTTGACCGCTTCGCCAATCAGCGACCGTTGCATTTGATTATATTTACGCGAACCGTTAGTCTCGGAACTTGTACACTTAGTGGATTCAATATCGAGGTTTGTTGTTGTCTTCCACTGTTCGGTTTATCATATTGTTTTTGGATATCAACACCTTAATAATAAGAAACTCGCCAATACGACCGTCTTCATTTATGGTTTCGAATTTATTGACGCTCTTTACTTACAGACGCGACTATCGTGGATCCAGCATATCGATAGGCGTCGCGAGAATACAAAGCGTTGCTCGAACAACCACTAGACGTCCGGGATCAACAGTGCTCGATAAATCAGTGTTGGTGAAGACCAAATCTATCTGCCAACTGGGTGAAAGCTATCGGTCCTTTTGCAATGGCCAAGCTAATCGAAGTTGAACCGCGTGATTTGCAAGGACGTTCTGCTGACTACCAATCGGCCGATGCTTCTCCGAGGACCAACGTGTTACTGAGCTTGCCTGCTGTGCCTTCCTTTGTGGAAAATTGTCTTGTTCCCTTTCTCCAACATTTGAGCGATAATCCTCAGGTGACCCACATTGATGACGATGTCAAAACTTACATAAATGGTTCCGATGTTCCTGCTCCAGTTCATTCCTTGTATGTGCCTTTTCCTTCTAAGGTATCCAATGATTTTTGCGTGGACGTGTCTGGGATTGTTGGGTTGTCTGCTGTATCATACGATTGTGGCCTGCTTGGAGCCCCTGGAGCTCAGCATGTCAATGGATAGCTGTAAAGCCGGTGGCAGCCCCACCGGAGAACACGGAGTGTGTATCCAATCTTCGTGACCTTGTCCCAGTTAAAAATCATTGTTCACTTGAGCAAAATTCGATGATGGATGACAGCTTTATTGGAAGAGAGAATGGCGTTTAAGGGAAGAGAAGCTAAGGTTTATGAGGGAAAACAAGAATATCGCAAGATTCAGCGATTCAGCGATTGATACACGGGTTCGAGGCAGCGTCCCAAGGTTCCCGGATCCAGTCGGTTTTCCTTGCTCAGTGTCAGTGGGCGTCTGTTGATCTGAAAGGCGATCATTGAAAACAGGGTGTAGCGCCGGTTGAAGGAATGGTCGGATGTTCTTAAGACTGAGAAGCCAACGGAGAGGGTGGATGCAGGCGTCCTCCCATCTGGCTTGTTATACAGACCTCTTACTTACGCGTTCCAAGAGAGCTCCACGGAGCATCACATGCGCAACTTAGTTATCCGTGTGGGCCCGACAAAAATCGAGCTAGAACCCTTCGAAGGGTCGCCCTTGAAATTCCATAGATTCATGCAAAATTTTGAACTTAACGTGGCTAACAGAATGAGTGACGAAGGACAGAAATTGTCTTACCTTATTATTGCAAGTGTCGAGCTGAGGCAGCTATCGAACATTGCGTATTGCTGCCCAGCGAAGTGAGATTTACCGAGGCGACCGGAATATTGAGGCGACGATTTCGAAGATTATATGAAATTATTCAGGCTATCACAAAGTACGTGTTTAACGGTCCGGTGCTCGCCATGGGAGACGCGGAGGGTCTTCAGCGTTTAGCCACTTAGATGAAGGGTTGTCAGATGACGCTGTCCCAGCTGAACCATCCGTTTGAGTTAAATTGTCCAACCAACCTTCTGCGTATCGAGGGAGACTTCCTCGCCCACTGCAAGAGAAGTGGGCGGAAGCGGCTGACTCTGTTATAAACACTGGTTGGCAGCCTTCTTTCAACGACTGACTAGAGTTTATAGGGAGGTGAAGCTCGATTTCTAGTAACCTATATGGTCAACTCATCGCCGGTTCAGTTCAAGGCCACATCAGTGGAAATTAGACCGCGCGCTTCCACGAGGATACTCAACGGCGGCCGTGTGTGTCAACCGTCGTCGGAGTGGTAAATAAACCCCAATAATGCGTAGTATGTGGTGACGATCATGATTTGCCGACACGCCGGTGACTTGAAAGCATATCATTAGAGGGGACACGCGAAGTTTTCAGAAAGTGTAAACGATGTTTCGTTTGTCTACTGCCAAACCACACAGCCAAGTTTCGCAGAGTCCGCATACAGCGTTCACGGCCTCTATGTGGAGGGCGACATCATACCCTGATGCACACAGACCCGGCGCCTTCCGGCTAGGGCTACCAACATGTAAACGAACGCTTAGTATCCGCACATTGAATAAGACCGCTACTATTGAATGCCAAGAGCTGAGTTTGGAAGTTGAGTCCTTAAATGATGGAAGTAGGATCACGGTTAACAAGGCTTTTACTATCAAGAGTATTCCTCGTGAACAGGTAGAAATCATATCCGAGGATGGCGTTCAGCGGTGGCCCCACTTGGCAGGTCTGCTCATCACCTCGTTGGTCGGAGGTAAATTCGGGCTACTAGTAGGTTGAGACGTGCCGGAAGCACACTTAGTAATAAGTCAGCGGGAAGGAAGCAGGCGGCAGCCATACGCTGTAAAAACCATCTTGGGCTGGACCTTGCGAGGTCTCATGTCACTCTCAGCAAGCAGCAAGGCTGAAGTTTATTACTTAAGGGGTGCTGAGCTAGCGCCGTTGGTTCAGCGTATGTTCGGCCCAGAGTTTGTCGAGCGCGGACTTTCCGAAGAGGTGGTTTATTCATGTGATGATCGGCGAGTTGAGCGTATTGTAGAGTCCACGGTTGCGTTCAAGGACGGTCGGTATGAGATTGGCTTGCCGTGGCGGCTTGTCAATGTAAACCGTCCCGATAACCGGTGGTTTGCTCAGAAACGTCTGAATTCACTAGGTAGGAGTCAGTCCCACGATACTGAATTGACACGTAAATATAGAGAGATTATCAAGGCACACGTGGCTAGAGGTTATATATATCCAGAGTTGACACCAGCGAGGATAAGACCCTTCGCCGGTGGTACTTGCCTCACCACCCGGTGTTAAATTCGAATAAATTCCGGGAAGGTGTGCATAATATTCGATTGCGCAGCGAAATACAAGAATACCTCTCTGAACAAAGCGCTGCTGTAGGGGCCAGTCCTGACGAACAACCTAGTGGTTGTGTTGTCACGGTTCCGAAAGGGTTTGATAGCTTTGTCCTCAGACATAGGGGAAATGTTCTGCAGGTGAAGGTCCCCGGAAGGGACCGGTGGGCATTGAGCTATCTTTGGCGGAGCAATGATCCAACGTCTGGCTCAACGGACACGTATGAGATTATGGTCCATCCTTTCGGAGCTACTTCTTCGCTCTCCTGCGCGTCATATACACTCAGGAAGACTGCAATTGATAATGTACATCGATTTAGCAAGCTGGTTAGCCAAATTGTGTCTGAGGATTTTTACGTTGAAGACTGCTCGGTATCAGTGGATACACATGAAGATGCCAGATGTGTAGCGTCTGATTTGCGCGAATTGCTTTTCCTGGGTGGATTTAATCTAGTAACGCGGAAGTCTAACGTAGCAGAGGCGCTGTCGTATATACCGCCGAACGAAAGGGCATTTGTGTCAGCAGCACTGGACCCAGGCGATCACAGTCACCAGAAGGCCCTTGGGTCCAGTGGCGCGTATCGGAAGATTGTTTCAAGTTTCGCGTATCTTTACCGAAGAAGCCATTCACTCGGAGAGGCTTGCTAGCCTGTATCACGTCGTTGTACGACCCATCAGAGTTAGGGTTAGGGTACGCTGGTTCGACCTACTCCGTGCGGTACCGTGGTCAATGCGTTTCAACAACTATTTCACTTGCATGAAGGCCGGTTGACAATGTTCCACCATGCTGGGTCATTTGTGTAAGTTAGAATTGTACCTGGCTTGTGAAATCACCTTCCGGCTAGAGCGAAAAAACGCCTTTGCTGAGCGACGTACGGAACACTCCAAAGGCCGACCGGAAAGGCTAGCCCGACTAAAGCCTGTCACTATAAACGGTGTTTTGTGTCTCGGTGGAAGGGTTTTAACCGGGCTGCCTAGCGGTACTAGAATAATGATATTGCCACCACGCGGGACTGTTACGAATATGATTATCATACACTATCACGAGATTGAAGGTCACATGGGAGCTGGTCACGTCTTATCATCCATCCGAAGAAGGTTTTGGATTGTCAAGGGCATGGCTAGTGTGCGCCGTGTTCTGCTGAAATGTACGGAGTGCAAAATCTTGGCAGCGAAGCCATGCTAACAAGTGACGGTCCCTCTTCCTATTGCTCGCGCAATACCTGGTGGTGTTTCATTCACAGTCTGTGGCGTGGAGTACTTTGGACCTCTTGAGGTTCAAATTGGGAAGAACATTTTTAAGAGATATGGCTGTCTCTTCACGTGTTTAAGGACAAGGACTATACATTTGGAAGTGGCATAATCGACGTTAACGGACTCCTTTTCTGATGACTCCATTGAGATTCATCGGACGCCGGGGTGTCCCGAAAGTCATGTGTAGTGATAACGGATCCAGTTTTGTGGGCGCAGAATCAGAGCTGAGGTGGAACTTACTTAACTTAGACCAAGACAAAATTCATCGACCTCTGGTGGTCCGTGTTATCGATTGACACTTTAATCCTCCCGCTGCTAGCCACCAGGGTGGCAAATGGGAGCGCATGATTCGCACAACTCGATGGGTCATGCAGGCCGTCACAAGGGAACAAGCGATGTCGGACGGGGATCTCTACACTTATTTCATTAATGTTGAGAGATTTCTGAATGACAGACCTTTAGTTTCAGTCTACGATGATACCGACGGTCCATAGGTTCTAAGACCAAACGATCTGCTGCTCCTAGAACCAAACCCGGGCGTGCCGTGCACTCATATCACACTGCTAGAATGATACATGAAAGGGTGGTAGCAGGTTCACCATCTGGCTAGTGTGTTTTGAAAACGCTGGGTCAGAGAGTACCTACACTTCATCCAGGCGTATCATAAGTGCACGAAGGTTGGACGAGATGTAAAGGTTGGTGACCTTGTTCTACTTACTGGAGGCCCGTAGGCGTTTGGACCAAAGCCGTGGGAGGCGGAATAATGAAGGGCCTCAACAATCACGTCAGCGAGATGAACTCGAGAACAGATAGCGGCACGATCAAGAGAGACGTAAGATCCAAATGTCTCTCCTCGACGGAGCAGGAGTTAGTGGCGTCGTCATCGAGTGAGGCTCAGATGAAAAGGAACCAGTTCACGATACATACTCAACCCGCAGGTACATGAGTGTTGGGAAAACGTGCTGGATTAGGGGGCCCTTGTTGAAGTAGCTGTTCGCGTGAGTGCTTGGCGATTTTTGTGTTAATAGAACGTTGGTAGCCACGTTCCCTGCCATATTTACTCCCTTCTCATTGATTCGTCGGTTTATGTTGAAATTCTTTCTACCGACTACGAGCCTTTCTTACAATCTGACACTGTCACTCAAGTTACGCGCGTTACAACACATTTCTCCCGTGAATGTCGATCTTGGTGTATTATTAAATCTTGGTGCCGTTTGCTTGTAAGAACTTGTTCCCGCGTGATTTGTCTTCCTTACTTTCCCCTGCCGGACCTTCGGTTATATGTACCCTGGTTTCATTTTCGCTTGACCGCTTCGCCAATCAGCGACCGTTGCATTTGATTATATTTACGCGAACCGTTAGTCTCGGAACTTGTACACTTAGTGGATTCAATATCGAGGTTTGTTGTTGTCTTCCACTGTTCGGTTTATCATATTGTTTTTGGATATCAACACCTTAATAATAAGAAACTCGCCAATACGACCGTCTTCATTTATGGTTTCGAATTTATTGACGCTCTTTACTTACAGACGCGACTATCGTGGATCCAGCATATCGATAGGCGTCGCGAGAATACAAAGCGTTGCTCGAACAACCACTAGACGTCTGGGATCTACAGCCACATTAAGAGACTTTCCTCCACCTTCAAGTCACGGCACAATCTCAAGTTCAACTCGAAGCTTATATCCAAATCTGTTGGCAGCTCCCTGATTCTGCTGACCGCTTTCTAAGTCATCGTTCTCCGTCGACGGAAGTCCGTTTCGATCATGATAAAGGGCATCCCAGTTTGATTGCGGCCGGACATTGCGTCGGACACTACAGTCATTTTGAGGAATCTCTGGAGGGCGCTTGGACGACTCCCAATTCAACGGGCGTCTCAATCCGCCACCAGCACCTATGGTGGCCTTTTGCAACTGACCGGCAAATTTTATTGGTGCATCTCATTCTGAGGCACAACTATCAACGGTTCTCGCCACGCGATTGTCTCGAATCTGAATTTGCTCCGACTCGAATAGTCAGACCGACTGGACCTGGCGGATTTTCTAATTCGTGCAATATGTAATCAGGCGCGGGGTCCTGCCGCGTCACGCAATGCGACAGCTGAAATCGTCTGACTGTTTGCGCCAGTGTTTCAGCGAGGTCTGGGACTCTGTTCTTATACCCAAGCAATTGTACATCTATCCACAGAAGTATAACCCGACTTCCGCCCGAAAAGATCAGTATCGTCGGCATACTTGGAACAGGTAGACGCAGAGATACAACGCCTTAAGTAGCAGGCCGTTCTCATTCCTGTGTCGTATTCCGTTTGGGCCGCTCCAATTGTCGTGGTCAAGAAGGTCGATGGCTTGATTCGCATCCGTGCCTATTCCTCAGCGGGACTCATTTCCGCTTGGATGTCAAACTACTATCCACTTTTGATATAAGACTATCTGTACACAACCGTCAATGTCAGAACTTGTTTCACCCAACGGAGACCTGTTGACGCTTATCTACAAATCGACATCACGCCCGAGTCCTGTGAATTGGTCACCATCAACGCCCACCGTGGGTTATTTCAGTGCGCCAAACTGCCGCTTGTACCAAGGCAGCTCAGCGATTTTCCAGCCAATGGTGAATATACTTCTCGTTGGTCTCTCTGAAACAGCTGCATACTGATTGTCGGACGCACCCAGGGTAGTTGCAATATTGAATTCTTTCTGTCTTTCTGCGTATTCAGAATCGCGGATTTCTTTCGCGACCGGAGAAGTGGCAGTTCTTTCTTCAACCCATCAGGTTCCTGGGCTTCTTCTCCGGTGTATCCTACCGTCAACCCGACCTCGATAACATTCGGACTGTTCAAAATATGCGGCTCCCCAAGACTTCCGTTCACTGCATTCCCTCCTCGATTTAATCAGCTACTACAGAAAACACCTAACCTTGTTACATAACTTTTGGGCTCCGCTCAGTCGGTTGCTCAAAAAAGATGTTGTCACCAGTCCGGCGGCAGTGAAGCCGTATTCATGCGCTTGAAATCGATGCCCAGCGCCAACCTGCTCTTGACTCAGCATGACCTCAATCTTCCAATCGCCTTAGCAGCCGATGCTTTCAATCGGCTGCATGACGCCGTCGTTCTCCATCCGTCTCTCGGAGGAGCGGGAAAAGGCCAGTATGCATGCCTCCAGAACAATTACAGCTGCCGAGATGAACTACGGCCAGATAGAAAAAAGGCCTTGCACTGGCGTTCGCCATGAGTTGGCTCCACAAGCTGATCTACATCCGTCCATTTGCTCTACTAACCGCTCGTCAGCGATCGCTGTCAATTTTTGGTCCAAAGGAGGGCATACCGGTTCTTTCCGCCAAACGACTTCTACACTGAGCAACCATCTTGTTCAGTTGTGTCTTCAGGATCCAGCACCGGAGGAAAGAAGATTTTGGGCAGGCAGATGCTCTCTCCCGCCCCATCAGCAACCATCGGCCGGCCAAAGAAGATGCGGTGATCGCCACGATGTCTGCTGAGCCGGACATCAGCCGACAGTTTTCAGATGCCTATCGCACTCCTGCGATCACTACAGCGAACATTAAGAAGGCCACACGGTGAGACCAAGTCCTTCGTCAAGCTGTTCAGTGCGTCAACGGCAGTTGGACTGCCACGACTCCGACAAATCTACAACAGCTTGACTGGAGGCTGCCTGATGTCTGCAGGTTGTGACGTGTTTTCAGCCGGTCCTCGTCCGTTTCCACGCGAGCCACCCAGGCACCAGCCGAACGAAAGCGATCGGTCACGGCCGTGTTCACTGACCCGACATCGATCGTGGAAATGAGGACGTGGTCAAACATTGTTCCAGTTACCAGCAAACTATTTGAAACTATAAGGTTCTTTTCTTATTTTTGCTCAATCTTTTACAGCAACCTTCTTACTTCATCTTTGCACGTCGTTCGAATTGACTAAAATGACCTTGCAACACAATAAATTCTTTGTGCATGCACGCCAGTCTGTTTTTCTGCCTGTGGTTTAGTCACTTGACGTTACTGCAATTTTCGGGCTTTGCTCTACTCCGAACATCCTCGCAACCCCGACCGCCTTTCAACCGTCCACGGTAATACCGGATTATCCTTGCTTTCCGGGTACCAGTAATCGAGAATATTGTGGTGGTCATTTTGAACCCCTTCTGCGAGTCAAACTAGAACCCCCGAAACTGTCCTGTTGCATTCTTTCGTTTTATTGTCACTGATAGCCTAGTGAAATACGCGTGCATTTGCTCAGGCTAGTAAGAGAATCGTTCTGGCAAATAAAAATACCAACCAGTCAGAGGCCGATTCCATGAAGTGTTCTGTAAATATTGCAACACTATCGTAGAATCTGTCCACAGTTCAACGTTACGTATTGGAGTCTTTAGCTCAGGAATAAGGAAGCACATCAGCTTGGACGATAGAACGGCTGCCGTGAGCTCCAACCTTGGTATCGTAACCGCCTTTTTTGGGGTCACCCTAGATTTTCCCCATCAGAAAGCCGCACCGAATACTATTATCTGAGGCAACAACCCTTAGATAGCCCACTGCCCCGTAACCGACTTCCGACGCATCACAGAACATGTGCACTTAGACAAGTTTTGCGGACGAAAGTCCTTGAACAATGCATCTGGGCAACGCCGCGCTGTCTATGGATTTGACATTATTCAGCCAAACTTCCCAACGCACCCGATCACGTCCTTTTATATCGGAGTCCCAACCGATGACTTGTTGACAAAGGTCTTGAAGCAACCTGCGGGCTGGCTATAACATTGGGGCCACTATCCCCAGGGGATCGTACAACGAAGCCACGCAACTTAAAATTCCTCTTTTCGTGCACCCGGTGTGAGGGAGGTTGACATGGAACCGAAAGCAATCGCTTGCCACTTGCCATCTTACTCCTAGAGCTCGCTGGTATCCACAACCGTGGAGTTCTGTATGCTGTGAGTCAATAAGTTTTTCTTCGTTGAGTAAATGTTCAATGGCTTCGTTACGGTTAGAAACCCACTTGGTGAGTTTAAAACCACATAATCGCAGCATCACTCGAAGTTCATTTACCACAGCCCTAGCCTCGGACACTGAGTCAAATGACCCAAGGCAGTCGTCGACGTGAAAGTTCTCCTTTGCTACGATCGCAGTCTTCGGTAGAAATTTGTGCTGATTACCCATAGATATTTTTTGTAGTGCAAGACTAGCACAAAATGGCGACGATGTCGCTCCGAACGGGTGGACATTCAACTCGTAGGTACCTGGTGGTCCTTCAAAAGATTCAGAACCCCACCATAGAAAACTTAGTGCGCCTCGGTCACGACACGGAACTCTCACTTGCAGCAACATCTCTTTGATATCAACGGATACTGCAACCGGGTATTTGCGTAAACGCATAAGCACTCCTAACAAACTATTATTCAGGTCCGGACCCTGGAGTACGGTTTTGTTGAGAGACACACCCCGGTGTTCACAGGCACAATCGAAGACTATTCGTACCTTACCCGGCTTATTCGGGTTAAGTACGGGATGGTGTGGCAAGTACCATCTCCGTGCTATAGTCACATCACTCTTACTTATATAGCCCTTTCTGATATGCTCCAGTATCACGGCCGAGCAATCGGCGCTTAGTTCTGGGTCTTGAACCAACCGTTTCTTCAACGCAGCAAGTCGTTCCTCAGCCATCTCCTCATTGCTGTGCAATACCCATCTATCTTGTCTCCACGGCAAACCTATCTCAAAGTGGCCGTCTCTGAGTAGCACACTGCTCTCAGTCATATTCAATGCCCGCCTGTCCTCTACAGAAGGCTCTTTGCCCTCCGAAGCGCATTCGTCAGTGAAATCCAGCTCACACATCCTGCGGATCTGATCATCCAACGAGACCGGATGTACTCTAATGAGGTTCACGAAATGCACATTCCGGGCTGTGATGCAACACGGACCTCGGAGGCTCCAGCCGAAAATGGTCTTACTCGCATAGGGCTCATTGATACTGCCCAGTCTCTGTTCCAGCACCCAGTGTGCTTCAAGGATATCCCATCCTATCGAAATCCCCACGCCAGTTCTCGTTAAACTCTCGAAGGAAACAGCCTTTAGGTGAGTCCATCTATCCACTTCTGACTGATGGTCAACGTCAGCCTGAGTCAGTGGCAGCTGTTTCACTGTATAAGCTGAATCAGCTGCAATGGAATGCTCCTGATCTAACGACTGCAACTCAATCGATACCTTACTGCATGATGTTGCGGAAGTTCCGTGTAGAGCACGGAACATCACCTGGCAGGGCTGTCCCTGCAAACCAATTGTCCTTGGAATAGATTCATCTAGCAATGTAGTGTCAGACCCGTTACCCAGAAAGGCATACGTTGACACTGACGGTTTCGGGCCAACCAACCTGATCGGGACGAATCCTAGACACATGCCGTTTACATTGGACGTAGCACCGCACAAGGAGGACTTTGTCGTTTCCTCTTTACCTAGTTCGGGCTTATCCTCAAGGACCAACGTATGATGACGACGACCACAACCCGGTACCGCACATCGTATCTGTACTTTACAAGACTTGGCCACATGGTTCGCTTTTAGGCAAACAAAACAGCGTCTGGTGTTCTTCAGCATTGCTCTGCGTTGCTCCAGAGACTGACCGCTGAACCAACCGCAATCGGATATATCGTGATTGCTCTCACAAACCGGACACCTCAAGGTCACCTTCTCACAAGGCGCACCTTCTTCGACGTTGCACCCCGAGTATCTGATTCCAGAATGTCCAGAGGATGATGAGTTACTCGTCCTAGTTTCTGAGCAAGCAGCCAACTCACCATACTGACTAGCACTGACTGCCACGCTTTTCTCCACAAAATGTAACAAATCGCTAAAATCAGGTCCCCTCCCGCACTCAGTTTTACCCTCAGCAACTTTCTTCCATCTTTCCTGCAGATGGTGAGGCAATCGCTCAACTGCTTTAATGAGGTTTGTTGTACAGTTTAGCTCCGCACCGTAATCTAGCTGTATCAACATCGTCTGACAGCCTTTTATTTGGCTGGCTAATCCACGCAAGCCATCAACGTCGCCAGCGACTAACCTAGGACCCATGTAAACCTCCTTACTTACCGCCTACATAATATCATGTCGGCGGCCAAACTGCTGGTGCAAAATCCTCATAGCCTCTGTAAAACCCACCTCCTTTGGCGGGAGTGCACAGTGCCTAATTGCCTCTTTCGCCCTACCACGACAATAATGCAACAAGTACGAAAGCTTCGATCCTTCGTCAACTACCTTGTCTATCACGTTACGTTCAAAATTTCTGAGACAGTTAAAGTAGTTCTTCGGGGACCCATCGAAACTATCCAATTCAATTTTCGGAAGACTTGCTCCAATAACCAAAGGTCTGAGAGCTCGTTCTAACGACTCAACAGGGTCTAAACAAAAGGGGTTTGTTTCGGAGGCCCTTGATTGACCAGGGTAGCATAGTGTACTAAACTTAGTACCGGCTGTCGGAACGGTCTCAGACCTCGCGACCCTACCCTGTCTTTTATGGAGTTCAAGCAGTCTACGTCTCACTTCTAGCTCCTCTGCCTTCAAGATCACCTCTTCCTCTAACAGGACATCAGAAACTTCTTTAGAAACAATCATCAGATCACGGTTAAGCAAAACGGGCAAAACAGCACTGGATTTGGACACACTCTCCAACTTCTCCGGTGGGGCTACCACAGTCCCTATCGCTATCCCTAGGCCGGATCCCTGCTTAGTTCTAGGGACCCCAAACAAACAACAATCATGCTCAGCAGCGCTCGGTTCAGGTGGGGTCTTAGCATTAAGAAAGTTTTTAGAATTAGTTAAAATATTTGGCATGAAATGGTCGTTCGTAAACTTTAAAGAATTGGGATAAATAGAAAGGGGGACATCACCGTAGTTATGGGTATTCAAATGATTCTCGTCCAACATGGGGAATGGTTCATGAGACATTGTAGCAGCCTCGATTGGTAAAGAAGTGCTTGATCGTCCGGAATAAAAACGCCGGTCACGGGTGGGAGGATCAGCCTCGATAACGCCATGATTGTTAGGACCGGTAGAACCTTCCACGATGTCCGACTTCGTCATTCTTGGAGAATGCCGGAATTCCATGACTGAATTGCGTTCTTATTCGTCCTCGTAAGAGTGAAAACGTCTCGGTCAGATGTTGACGAATTCGAATACTATTGAATCGTTCGCAAGTTCACACCGAGTTACGCGCAATCTGTTGGTCCAGTAAATGACTCTCAATATTCAACGACAGAGATAATCGAACGTCAAAACGGTTAGCAAGAAGGCGCTCGTAATTACTGGATTCAATACGGTACTCGAATGTGAAAATCCTCAGAAATCAAAGAAAGAAAGTGCCCGCACAACAAGTTGAGAACCACGCACCGATCAACAATGGTGGACGATAAAACGGGTTGAGCTCACTCAAACAAATGGTCATTGGTTTGGTCAGAGCAAAACGACTGTTCATGCATCGAGAAA
>QNGE01005339.1:0-20575 GCA_008508345.1 Paragonimus westermani | reverse complement strand
GACGTCTAGTGGTTGTTCGAGCAACGCTTTGTATTCTCGCGACGCCTATCGATATGCTGGATCCACGATAGTCGCGTCTGTAAGTAAAGAGCGTCAATAAATTCGAAACCATAAATGAAGACGGTCGTATTGGCGAGTTTCTTATTATTAAGGTGTTGATATTCAAAAACAATATGATAAACCGAACAGTGGAAGACAACAACAAACCTCGATATTGAATCCACTAAGTGTACAAGTTCCGAGACTAACGGTTCGCGTAAATATAATCAAATGCAACGGTCGCTGATTGGCGAAGCGGTCAAGCGAAAATGAAACCAGGGTACATATAACCGAAGGTCCGGCAGGGGAAAGTAAGGAAGACAAATCACGCGGGAACAAGTTCTTACAAGCAAACGGCACCAAGATTTAATAATACACCAAGATCGACATTCACGGGAGAAATGTGTTGTAACGCGCGTAACTTGAGTGACAGTGTCAGATTGTAAGAAAGGCTCGTAGTCGGTAGAAAGAATTTCAACATAAACCGACGAATCAATGAGAAGGGAGTAAATATGGCAGGGAACGTGGCTACCAACGTTCTATTAACACAAAAATCGCCAAGCACTCACGCGAACAGCTTCTTTAGCAGTGTCCGGGTAGACAGAAGTCGTGCTTGTGCCCCAGATGCCCACACCGAGAACAGCGGTGCCGCAGGCGCTGTAATTCCTGCACGGGGACAGGGGTGTTTTTCCGCGAATGGGCGCACAGGATGCGAATCAATTTCTGTGGGAAGTGCACCAGGGCCGGGATACCGTGAGAGATTTTAGGTTCGCGTATCATTGCCCGAACTGTGTGTGAATGAGTCGGAGCGAGCTGTGTGTACGGTCCTATTGATGAACTGAACCAGTGCAGCGTCGCATTTGAGTTTGATTAGACGATGGCACGTATGCATGGTGTTTAGATACCTGGGAATGTGTACAAATGTACACTTAGTAATACTTAACTCAAGACGGTTCACTCGAGACTGACTAAACAGAATGTCCAGACCCTTCTGTAGGATGAGCGAACAGTGGGTAGTGTTGGCAACTCGTCAAATTTTGACGTCGTCAACAAACGGTAGTAACGGGGAGGTGATTTAAGGAGGGAGATCGTTGATATATGCCAGAAATAGTAGGGGCCAGTGGTTGAACCCAGGGTTACTCCACTGAGATTAGGTCTGCAGGTGGAGGATGCATCACCAACGTGCACCGTGTACAGACGTTTAGCAAGATACGACTCAAGTCACTTGAGAAGAATGCCTCGTACCCCATAGTAGGAAAGCTTGCCGATCAAAATAGCATGGTCCACGCAGTCGAATGCTTTGAGAAATCCAGATATACGGTGTCTATTTCATTGCCAAGAACAACTACCCTGGTCCACTGATCAGTGGCCACCGGTAGATTTGTGGTGCACGAACGGCCCTTGCGAAATCCGTGTTATGCTGTGGAGAAAACCTTGCGAGAAGTGAGGTGCTTATAATGTGGGTCATTTACAAGCGCCTCGATAATTTATGAGACGCTTGATAACAAACCAAGTGTTCTGCAATCACTGGGACAGTTACGTCTATCGCCGTTGAAAACAGGTGTGATGTTCTCGATTTTTCAGCAGCTAGGTACTGTCCTTTGCAAGACGGATTGTGTAAACAATAAGCTAAGTGGATCAGCAGGCTCTCCGGCCGCTTCACGCTAGGCCTTGGGAGGTATACCGTCGAAGCCAGAAAAGATGTCTCCGGAGCACCTGAGTTTAGCCAACATCGCCGTAGAGGAAGCATCCACAGGGTAAGTGCCATCAATTTTAGTGTCAAGACGAATTTAAGGAACTGAGGACAACTGTACGAAAACACTGCTCTTAACCTCAGCGGGGACTCCATCGGCCTCGGTATCAGAGCTCGTAAGGCCTGATGGGCTTGAGAGTCATGAAACTGCAGCTTTCGCCTCGCGATTTGATGCTACAAATCGGAAGGGGCTATTTGGATCAGCTATGAGGCGTTCCGCAAGTCGGTTACTTCGAACTGGCGATGTACACCGACTCCTCAAGGTAATATATCTTTTGGTCAACTTCAGATCCCGACAACTGATAGCACGTCCAAACATACCGTTTCTCCAGAGTAAGCTTGAGTATGCGAGAGCGTAGATGACCAAGAGCTTTGCTCCGTTTTGTGCATGATAATGGTTTAGATTCACTAACGACAGCAGAAAGGATGGTGATAAGCTCTGCACAGAGATCATCTATAGAGTGAAGAGAAGTGGAGTTCACCCAGGACTGCGTTTCTAAGTAACCATGTAATTTCTCCACATCTATTTTCCGGAAGTCTCCGTGGTTGTTAACCGTTCAGCTGACTAGGTTCGTGCTGCAAACGAAGTCGAATAAAACGACCGCGTGATCACTGAGTCCGAATGGTACAGTGATGGTAGGGCATTTGACCATTGAATCGTCGTCGGTGAATGCGTGATCCATCCGCGACGGGTTATGATCAGTAAGCCACCGAGTGAAATCGGAGATGTGTTCTGTTAAGCCCAGTGCTCCGAGTGTGTTGAAAGGTCGTGCAGATGGAAGCTTCAACACCTATGTGTGAAAAATCCAGAAGATTAATTTCAGGCAAATTGAAATCGCACATTAAAGGACTAAGGGAAAGTTCTAGGGTAGGTGAAACTTCCACTTCACATAATGAGTTTGCTTTTTGAATTATCTGAAGGTGGTGGACGACAGACGACCCCCACGAGCCGACGAATCGAACAATTCAAGCGAATCGAGCACCAAACGGTTTCCTGATTCCCTACAAATACTGGGTTGTTGACAACGAAGGCCTGTAGAAAAGTGTGGACATAAAGGCCAGATCCCCCTCATCTGCCTTCAGTGCTACCTATACGGAAAGTAATTACATCCTCTAGATAAGAGCTCAGAATCTAGGTAGGGAGTGCTGATCCACGACTCCGTTGTAACAACCTGGGGTTTCACGGACGTACAATGTTCGCGAGGCTGTGACAGTTTACTTACTAAGCTAAGTGCTGGTGAAAGTGACCGATTCCACGGTAGCCGGCTCCAGTGTGTTTTCAAAATTACTACATCCTTAGTAAACGCGGCATAGCGACTTGTGCGCTCGAGTTGATTGACGATTATTAAATCCTGCTTCTCTTTTGAACAGTTGAGATGAAGCGAAGTCCCGCCAGGAGTGAGGTAACGCCGATTGCGGAACCGCTCCACTATGTGCGATGCTATCCATTCCGAATTGACAGTAATTCTGAACAGTCGTGTTCGAGGTCCGTTCGATTCTGGCTTGGGTTGCCAAACACCGTAATAGTTGGCACTGGGACGATAGTAAGTCCAAGTGCAACTGACAGGAATCGCCACTGACTCTTTCCGCGTTTCAGGTCGTCGCCGGTAGATTCGGGGACACCCCGAATTGTAACATTACGAGGCCGGTCAGCGATTCCAGTTTTCTTTTTAGAGAACTAGCACCTTTGGCGTTCATCCAATGGTACACCAGGGTACACCTGGGCCCTAAGTGGTCCAGCAACCTTCGCGAAACCAGGAGAACGTCTTCAGTCAAATCTCATGAAAAAGGCACGACCCTTGCTACCCAGGGTTTGTCAGCATGTGGCAAATCTATTTATATTGTTAACCTCGTGATAGAGTTCGAGACGCATGGACTAACGTCCATTTTGGTACAAAGGCTTCATCAGAGCTCTCGGTCATGTTTGCACGGCACATTCCGGAAAGGTCTGAACAATTCCAGACTTCTCTCGAGCAGAGGAGCTCAGCATTAGCGCAGCCCTCCCAAACACCACAACCGGACTTCTCAGGTGGACCGGACGAAGACCCTCTGAATGTGGTTGTATTTCTCTGCAAGGTATTGGTAGGTTGCCAGTAGTAATGGGCATTAGCTTTTTCGGAGCAACCGAGGAAACTCTCTTTGATTTCTCTCCTAAAGAAACTGACTCACATGATACTGTGTCTGTAACACTAGCGTTGCACACCTTACTGACTACAGTCAGTGGATCATGAGTTGTTACATCCACTGTGTACGATGGGATGCTAGCTTCGAAAGTAGGAGCCTGCCTAGAGTTCCTACAACAGAGACAATCAAGATGGTTGCAGCCCAGCTGTGTTGCTGCTAACATTTTGTAAACCTCATTGGAGATGCCTTGGTACGTGGAACCGTGTGGCGGTGGTTTCCTCTGGAACCCTCACTACCTGCGCCTTTGCGGGCAGTGGGTCAGACACCACCCTACTGAAGAAGAACTTTCTGAATCGCCTAAGTATTTCGGGTACCGTTTCGGCTCCATCCGTCACAACGATCAATGGAACTAAAGCAACCTATTGCATGAGCCTCAAGTTATATCTGAGGTCCTTAGATTAAGATGAGACCGCTACCATTGATAACGTCTATTCCGTTGACGACTTGCCCATGTGACCTGCCCATTCCATTCAGAGAGAAGCCAGTAAGTGGGCGCACTTGCTGGACGTTACTTTTAGTGAAGTCGAGTACGGTGCCGTTACTGTTCTTCTCGGTTGTGACTTGCCCGAGGCGCACTGGGTGCTAGACCAAAGATTAGGGGGACGTAGACGGTCATACGCAGTGAGGACCCTGTTCGGTTGGATGTTGTGTGGACATTTGACCAGTGAATGCCAGGCTTAGGCGTCTGTCAGCTGGCTTTCGCAGGACGTTCCTACGTTAGGAGATCAGGTTCGTGCCTTATACGATACTGAGTTCACTGATATGTCCCCGAATGGGCCCACCCCCTCTAGAGAGGATTCGGTGGCCTTATCACTAGTACAGTCATCCGCGCTGGACGCAAACGGGCATTATGAAGTGTCTATTCTTTGGAAGGATGAGCACCTTCCCTGTCGTAACAACTACAAAATGGTTCAGAAACGTTTGTCTTACTTGAAGAGGAGGCTTAAAGGTAATGAAGATACGTTCTTGAAGTACGCGAAGGTGATACAACATCACATTGAACGTGGATATGATGAAAGGGTCCCCCAAGCTCATCTTGATTCAAGCTACCCGCATCGGTGGAACTTGCCACACCACCCTGTACCAAACTCTAAGAAACCAGGGAAGCTTAGAGTAGTCTCTGATTGCGCGGCTAAATATCAGGGACCGTCCCTGAATGACGGGCTCTATCAAGGCCCTCACTTGATTAAAATCTGATAGGCATACTGGTACAATTCCGCGCAAGGAAAGTGTCAGTGTCAGCGGATATTGAATAGATGTTTCTACAGGTACTCATCCCCGTTCGTTATTGGGGCATGCTCCGATTTCTGTGGTGGCCCGAACATGACATTGCAAGGGATCCAGTAGAGTACTGAATGACTTACCATCCTTCCGATGCTACCTCCTCCCACCTCTGTGCCAGTTATGCATTATGACCTACCTCTGAGGACTGTGAGTCGATGTGTGAAAATTGCACTCGCGAATCTGTTCCGATGAACTTTTATGTTGGCGATTTTCTAGTTTAGGTCCCCAACGCGGAGACAGCAAAACACTATGTGAGAGAGGTTTGTGACATGTTGACAGGAGGAGGTTTCCGAATGCGAAACTGGGTTCCGAACGACTGTGAGGTGCTAGCATCAAAACCGACCTCAGATCTCTCGCCCTTCTTAGTGGATATTGCAGCGCAATCCCTACCATCACAACGAAATCTTGGTATCCAATGGGACGTTGAAACGGACAAATTTCGCTCGAGCCTTCAGCTCCCAGACAGGGCGGAGGCTAGTAGAGGGATGCTATCCTGTGTCTCTTCGCTATACGACCATTTGGGCTTTGTTTCACCATGGCTACTGCCAGTGAAACGTTTGCTGCAGAAACTGTGCAAGAGCGGTTTCGGATGGGACGAACCGTTGCGTCTAGAAGATTGCAAAGATTAGCAATCTTAAAGGTTCTTGATGACCTCCGAGTTCCATGCTGCATGCTGTTTTCGCAGGTTATTGTTACAGAGCTATCCGAGCTGCATATATTTTTTGGTGCCTCGGAAGGGGGTCGCTAGGCAGTAGCATATGGATGCTTCACCTCAAATGAAGGTACATGAACAGTGCACTACTNGATCGTACACTACTGTTAAGCAAGGCGAGAGTTGCACCATCCAAAGCGGTGACTGTCCCGCGACTCAAATTAGTCGCGGCAGTCCTGGCCATGAGGTTACATGGAATCATCGTCAACAACTTGAGTCAGATGTTCCGATGCTGTTATTTTTGGACGGATTCCATGATAGTTCTCTATTACACACACAATGTGTCAACTAGGTTTTGCACGTTTGTGGCTAACAGTCTTTCTGTAATCCATCAGTTTTCGACGCCCGAGCAGTAAAGAAACGTGAGATCCGAAGAAGATCCGGCTGATTTAGCATTGTACGGCTTGACGCGCGGCCCAATAACAGACAAGTGGTTGAAAGGCCCTGAGTTCTCGAGTCGGCCTTGCAGGTCATGGCCTCCGAAACCCAACTCTCTCGTTGAGCCCAACGACATTGAACTAAAGAAGACGCCGGCTCATGTTAACTTTGTCGTTCAAGCCAACGGTCTGCATAACCTTATTATTCGATATTCAAGTTGGACTCGATTGCTTAGGGCCATGGTATGGCCTACCCGGTTCAAGTGCTACATTATGGAACACCATGGCGGGCGTTTGGAATTGACTTTGAAAGCTGGCCCTCTTGGTTTAACGGAGATCAAAGCTGTAGAAATAGATTTAATTAGATCAGTACAATCGGAGTGCCTCCCCGAGGAAGTAGCCCTGCTGTCCAGGCTGTCTGGCTGTGGTAGCCTCCGTGTTCTCTCTCAAAGGAGCTCCTTGAAGAAATTACTCCCCGTCATGATTGAAGGAGTTATACGGGTAGGATGTCGATTGTCGCTATCAGCTTACAGTTTCGAAACCATGCACCTCATAATTTCGCGCAAGCACCATCACATCGTTAATCTTATTATAAGATATCATCACGAGGTCGAAGGTCATTCGGGATGGCCTCATGTGTTGTGTTCGCTAAGGAGGCACTTCTGGATCATACAGGGTGGCGCGGCGGTTGAGCGAGTCATTGAATCCTGCCTGGCTTGCCATCGTCGTTGTGTTTCAGAAGGTAAGCAGCTAATGGCCCCTCTACCAACTGTTTGGGTAAACCCAGCGTGGCATCCGTTCACTAACGTTGGGTTGGGTTATTTTGGACCCCTTTGTGTGAAGAGGGGCAGGACTTCCGAAAAAAGGTATGGATATATATTCACGTGCCTACAGTCCCGAGCAGTACATATTGAAGTGGCCCACACGTTGAACACCGACTCGTTTATTATGGCCCTGTCACGATTCACCGGACGTAGAGGTAGGCCTGAGAAAATTTGTTCTGATAACCGTTCCAATTTTGTAGCCGCTGACGAAGAGCTTAGCCGCTGGGTCCGCAACTTAGGTAGCGAGTCCGTCAATGACAAGCTCTTACAAAAGCGAATTCGGTGGCACTTCAACCCACCGTATGCTAGTCATCGGGGTGGATCATGGGAACGATTGATTCTATCTGTCAGCTGTATTTTGAGCGCAATCTGCCGAGAGCAACGACCCGATGACGAAACCCTTCTAACTTCATTGGCTGAAGTAGAGCGTATTTCAAACAACAGACCATTGGTTCCTGTTGCCGCAGACAGTCCTGACAACATCGCTCCAACCCCGAATGACTTACTTCTCTTGAGAAGAAATACAGGGTTGGCCCCAGAATGTAATCTGATGAACAGGCACACTAGGTGTTGGAGACAAGCGAATAACATGGTAACTATATTTTGGAAAAGGCGGTCTCGAGGGCATGTGTCGTCGTTGCGAGTGTGCCAAAGGTGGTTCACACGGAAACGTAATTACCAGGTCGGTGACGTTGTTCTTGTTGTATCCGATGGACTGACAAGGACCAGTGGTCATCGGGACTAGTTAAGAAATGTGAAGTGGACGCAGACGAACTAGTCACTACCATAGAGGTCCACACGAAGACCGGTATAATGAGGAAAGATGTGAGGCACCTCTGTTTGTTAGAGGGGCATGTCTGTTAGACACTACGGTTCGCAAGGTCTCCAACGTATGTCTTGTGGATAGTTATATTAAGTATAGATGGATAGGGAGCCAGAACAGTACAGCACTATCAGCGGTCTGCCAGTTGCAGACGAATTTTGGCGGGCGCCGTAAATTTGTTGATCCGCGAACTGAGAAAATTCGTTTCTATCGTTTGCATTCCCCATTTTTCCCGCTAGCCTGACACTTGTTTTCACTACCTCACCCACCCATTTTGTTTTATTGAACTACCGTGTCATCAAATGTTTGCGGCGCGAGTGGCCATTCTTGTCCTGGTCTGCTGACGTATAGGCTCACCCTTGACCTTGTTGGTCTTATTGAGAAGCTATTGATTTTGCTGGATGAAACTATCGTCGCGAACGACTGAGGTTTGCCTTTTGTAATTATTGATGCATCTCGTTAATAGTACCGTAGAAATTGTTGGATCCAATCTTGTTCTCATTTTGGGGATCCGTTTTATTTGGGCTACAATTAACTCAACGATCAGACGTGAATCGTTACAACCATCATCATCCTTAAACGCCGCCTGCGTCAACCACACGTTGTTGAATGCCGCTATATTATGTCGCAGACTGAAGGGTGTAAACTCAAGCAAGATAACGCACAGGGTTGAACTGAATTGGCAGAGAAAATGAAATTGTGCCTCAGCATCCTGTGACACCTTCATTCTTAATTCGACGTGAATTCGTGTCGCACGTTGGAGGCTATTGTCTGACGGTTGCCCAAGCCGGTGTGGTCTAAGTGCCTTGGGGTATCAAACGCCATTTTGCGTTATGGATGGGAACCATCCTTTACTGACTTGATCAGGCTTGTAGATGGAAAGTCGAACGCTTCCACCACTTCATCTACATAGTCCTTGTCTCTCCAAATTCTCTCTTCAGCCAAGCACTAATGCTACCGTACCCCAACTTGAACCTGTTAAATAAAGGATACATAGAGCGAATGCCTATGTACTTGACTGTACCACTTGAACCTACAGGACACTAGTTGGGCGCAGATAAGATAATCGGACGATAAGATTCTGAAACTGGGCTTTAAGCCAAATACGGTCAGGCTTGTGTAATGGTATTGCATAACCAAAACCTAATGCTAACGTTTCTAATCGCAACGAATTCGACTGGACTGCAGGACGGTTTAGCACGTACTTTATGGGATCCGGCGGAACTGACTTTTCACCGTGCTTCGTACGTGATCTCCTCGGAAGACTAATATAGGCCCTCCTCGTACGATCGGAAATTTTCTTACGGAATAGTGTAAAAACAAAAAAGACACGATACTACCCGTGTCGATAATGAAAGAATATTTGAGGTAACGGTTAACAGTAAATGATTGTGTAATATGGTTGTTAAAATTAACAGAATTGGTGGAAATTGCAGTAAGCGAGATAGTCCTTCCAGAGAACTCTGGCGAAACGCGTCTCCAAACTGCGACAGACGGCTTGAATGCTACCCACCTCGCTGCATTTACGTGATTCGGAATCGGGGAATGGGCACACAATTCGAGAATATTTATGATTACATGTTTTGCAATCATTCTAATGCTAGACACAATTCGGATTAGGAGGATGTGGCTCAACTGCCACATTTTCCCGAAAAACTATCTTTGCGAACTGCCGCTGCTATTGGTCTGCCTGCCTTCCAGCACTGTTGGCACTATATAGCACAGCTCATTCTTCATTCATCACAGCCTCTACATATTGAGGTTGTTAAAATACAACTGCGGCAGACAAAAAATTGCCTCCTTCAGTAACAACAGCTTTTGCTGAAGATTGGAGGCATTGGTTCTCGCAATTAAACGACCTCTTGGCTCAGCTCGCAGTCTTTCACCAAAATAACACTTTGCTGCTTGAGCTCACGGTAAAGTAATAAACACACGGACTACTCGATTTTCTTTTCTCATTGAAATTCGGAATTTTGCTCTTCCCGCAGTCTCATAGTTGACAGGCTGGATAGGCTTGCCTAGCAGAGCCTTCAAAGAATCGTACGGGAGTGAAAGAGGAGAATCTGTAAATGCCAGCTTTTCGTCAGAACATTCGCATCCTTGCAGAAGATCATGAGGAACTGCGACGTTTTCTCATCCACTTTCATGTTCTTCAAGGCAATACATCAACTTTCAAAGCGTTCCAGAAAATCTTCGGTTTCCCGCGAACTGCAGTGGATGTTAGGATTTTCTTAATTACAGAGATCCATCATAAGAAATATTCTGCACGCGACGCCAGTTGTGGTGATTGGAAATTCGTGACATTAACCTGAAATGTACTCAGCTCAAATGTACGGATGATGCCCGCTCAATAGTAATAACGCAGCGAGCTAACTAAAACAGTTTTGGTGTAATGTGTACTTGTACAACGTAGTTTCGCATGCAGTGAAACAACATTAGCATATGATGTTCTGTTATGAAATACGATCACTACATATCACCACCCTATCGGGGGACCCACTTGCGTGGATTGACTGCATCTTCTACCTAAAGATCGCGCTGAGACCTCAAACGTTCAGTGGTTATTTGTAACCGAGGCAGGTATTCACGTCGCCATCATCTACATAACACAATATATGTGCGGCATTTTTTTGTTCCTTAGTGTGACTTTCACGTAATGTCACCTGCTCTATAATTAGGCCTGCATTCTAACACAACGAGAGCAAATCATCGGGACGGAGCACTTGGAGAATAATTGGGTTCTCATAAAGAGTAAAGACTGGTCTATTGTTGACGGCTCACTCACTTTCCACCGCTTGGGTTATAAGTGACTCTTCATTCATCATCTATTTTGCTGGCGATAGCACTCGCCTTCCGTTCGAATCCTTCTTTCCCAAGCCCTAGTCCGACGACTTGCACCCGGAGGACTGAGACACCAATCAACCCCTTGATTTAATGGCCTGTCTATCAACGGACACCGTTGTAAACACCGTAACCTTTGTTTTATCTCCGAGCCGACTTGAAAGACACCGGGATCGTTACGGGTGTAAGTAGCCCTCGGCACGCACTGCCTTTTCAAAAATTGCAACAAGGCCGTGGAAGATGCGTTTGCAGACATGAAATGAGATATTTCCATATGGATGACACTAGCGTGCAATCAGATGCGCTCAACGTTTAAGCTCGTTTCTATTTATACGCATCTTGAGTGGACCGGAATAATGCAACGCACGGTATGTGGATGGATGATGGTCCGCCGACGCTCTCATAGATGGGATTGGCCCTATTGGTCAGGTGCACAGTTAGACACAAACTCTTTTACCCCGAAATCATATGCATAACACTCGTTTAACGGTAGCCATTCAAAATCCAAAACCGTCTTCTAATTCTGGCGAGCATATCCGAGGCAACCATGAGTCCTTCGGGTTCGTGATAGTGAGGTATATAAAGACCTGACAGCACCCTGATTGGGGGCGATCACCAGGGTTGCACTGTCTTCATTCTATGTTCGGAGTCTACAGCCGAGATACAGTGCTTCACCTATCGAAGCTGACCACAAACTTTCAAGTCTACCCACCTTACGGGGGTCTGTGACAGACGCCTCCAGGAACTCGAGTTCCCTAAAGAACTCTCACTCTTGCGTAAACCCTAGTAGTTTGAGACAAGCGGCACTGATTTCCGACTTGCGGAGGGGTTCTACTCCCAGTGGTGTACTTCGCCTAACGCACCTTACCACGGACACAACGCATGGTGATTTTGTCAAGGTCTGTTGCGTTGATTTAAGATTGCTCAGCTTCGATTGATGGTGAAAGGTGGCCGTTCGCATTGCTCTGTTCTCTAACTAAACTACCTTTTTCATCTTTCTTCTTACACAATCTGCCTTCACCGGTTCCATTATCCTTATTCAGCGCCGAAATTGGACAGTTTTCTTCTGTATTTTTTCTTGAGTAACTTATGATTCTCGTCGTTTCTCGATGTACGAACAGTGGTTTTGCTCAGACCCAACCAATAACCATTTGTTTGAGTGAGCTCAACCCGTTTTATTGCTCACCATCGTTGATCGGTCCCTGATTGTCAACTTGTTTTACGGGTACTTTCTTTATTTGATTTGTGAAAATTTTCACATCCGCAGTGAGTAGCTCAGTGCTGTTGTACATTGATTCAGTTGGTACCGTATCAAATCCAGTTATTGCGAGCGTCTTCTCGTTAGCCCTTCTGAGGATAGATTATCTCTCGTTGAGTATTGAGTGGCATTCACCGTATCAACAGGTCACGCGTAACTCCGCGTGGAATTGAATCGTTAGCGAACGATCCAATAAAGCTAACACAAGGTGATAAACAAGCGACGGACCGCAGTAACTCAGTCCAACCCGGGTATCCTGCTACTAGTCGGTCCAGCATAAAATTAAAGCTAGCTTCCTTGGTAACTGCGAGAGTGCCTCTAATCTCGCGGTCTTCTTTCAACAGGCACGTGGAACTTAGCACCTTCAGCCACCGTTCCACTGGATTCAACAGAAAGTTCGGACTTCGCAGCCAGAACCTCATATCCCTGTTCAAGGATTGTGATACTCCAGTGAGCATCACGTCAACTGCATTTAATTCTCATAGCACACGCCACCGTGTGAAGAGATGAATGTGGTTGTGGATGAGCCTTACACTATTGGCAGCGACATTCGCGAAGCGCAGAGAAGGTTTCTGTAGTTATCGCAACACTGTTGCAGAGTCCTTCCACGGTACAACATTACTTAAGGGAGTTTTCAATCCATGGGTCAAGAAATACATCAAAATAGACGACAGATCAAATGTCGTGAGCCCCAGCCTTGGCGTCGTAGCTGTCTTTTCTGGCGTCATGTTAGATTCACGCACAAATGAGCCGCACTGAACACCTTTGTGCGGGAGAACCACCAATAAATAGGCCAGTGCTTCGTAACCGACTTCGGAAGAGACAGGGGACGTACGCAATCCAACGAGGTTTATTGAAGGAAGTACATGGACAATGCATCAGGGCAATGCCACGCTCTCTATGGATTCTACCTACTTCAGCCAACGTTCCCAGCTTATCCGACTACTTTCCTCTATATCGGAGTCCCAACCGGTGCCTTGATGTTGATTGGCCTGGAGCAACCTGCACACCGGCCATAACTTTAGTGCCACTATTACCAGGGTATCATATAACAAAGCCACACAATTTGTTATTGTTGCTTTCCTGAGTTGAAGCTCAAAGCAGTTGTCTGCAACATGCCACCTCACGTCCGCGGCCCGCCGATATTCACAGCTGTGAAGTCTAAGATTTTGAGAGTCGAACTCTTTTTCTTTACTGGGCAAATGTTCAGTTGCTTCACTACAATTAGAAACCCATTTGGTGAGTGTAAACTCGCCCAACCACAGCATCGCTCGAAGGTCGTCTACCGCAGTGCCAGCCTCGAATATTGAGTTCACTGATATTGGGCGGTCATCCACGTAAGTTTTCTTTCATTACGGTCGCAGTCTTTGTTGAAAACTTTTGCTGGTTGGCCACAGTTGTTTTCCCAGTGGAAAGTCAACACAAAATGTTGGCGATATCGCTCTACAGGAGTGGATCTTCAGCTCATACGTATCCGGCGGTCATTCAACCCAATTAGTACTCCATCAAATAAAAAGCAATGCACCTCGGTCACTTGTAGGAATATCTCCGAAGTGTCAGAAGAGACTGCCAACGGGTGTCTTCAAAATCCTTTACGTACTCTTAACAAACTGTTAATCAGGCCTAAACCCTCCAGTGAGGTTTGGTTGAGAAACGCGCCTCGGTGTTTATCGGCACAATCAAAGCCATATCTTACCGGGCTTGTTAGGGTTCAGCACGGGTTTGTGTGGCAAACACCGTCTGAGTGTTACAGTTGCAGCACTCCCACCTACGTAACCCCTCCTGATATGCCACATCATCACGGCCGAGTAGTAAGCGCATAGTTGTGGGTCTCAAAACAACCTTCTGCTTAATGTGACTAGGCGTTTTCAGCCAACATTTTTTGTTATGCACTACCAAACCACCTTGTCTTTACGGCAGGACTAACTCACTATGACCGTTGTTGAGTATTGCACTGCTTTGAGTCACATTTAATGCTTTCTTCTCCTCCACAGAAAGCTCTTCATCTTTCGAAGCGTCTTCGCCAACAAACTCCCACTCGTACATCCTTCAGGTGAAGGCACCCAACTGCACCTAACGTGCTCCGAGGAGGTTTACAGAATGTTCATTTCGAGGTTTTGTACGACGGGGGCCTCAGAGACTCCAGCCGAAAATGGTCTTACTCACATAAGGCTTACTGTTAGCACTCAGCCTCCGTTCGATTACCCAATGTATTCCAGCAACGTCACACCCTATCAGAATCTCGATGTCGTTTTCAGCCACACTCTTGACTGAAACATTCCTCGGACGCATCCAGTTATCAATATCAGATTGTCGGACGACATCAGTCTGCGTCAGTGGCAGCTGTTTCATTGTATAAACTGAGCCAACCGTGATGGGATGCTCCTTCTTTAAAGACTGTCACCTAGATGATACTTTATTACATGATGCTGCACAAGTTCCGTGAAGAGTAGGATACGTCATCTGACACGGCTGGCCCTGCAGACGAATGGCGTTTGCAATAGATTCACCAGGAAACGAATTGTCAGACCCACTATCCAAAAGCGCACACGTCATCACCGACACTTCTGGGCCAACGAACCCTGTCAGGATAAATCTTAAACATGCGCCGTTTAGATTGCACCTGGCACCGCACAGTGATGACTGCCTTCTTCTCCTGACTTATTTCAGGCTAGTCCTTGTGATGGGGTCGACCACAACCCGGTATCGAACATCGTGTCTGTACCCTACGAGACCTCGCCATACGGTTCGCTTTCAGACCAATAAGACAGCGTCCAACGCTCTTAGACATTGCTTTGCTCTGCTTCGAGGACTGACTGGTGAATCAAGCGCAATCAGATGTGCGGCGTTTGCTGTTAGAAACCGGACATTCCAGTTTCACTTCCTCGTAAAGCGTGCCGACTCCGATGTTGCATCTCGAGTAGCTGACTCCAGAGGGCCCAAGATACGTTCAGCTATTTGTAATGCCTTCTGATCGGGAGGCAAATTGGTCACAGTAGCCAGCGCTGAGCGCCACTCTTTTCTGCACAAAATTTAATAGGTCACTGGAGGTAGGTACCCTTCCGTACGCTGCTAAAATCCCAATAACTTCCCTCCACCTTTCCCGTAAGTGATTATATTGATTGAGCGGCTTAGCTCTGCGCCGTAATCCGGTGCGTCAGCATCGTCCGACGGCCCTTTACCTGACTGATTAGTTCACGCGAACCATCAGCACTGCCGGCGACAAATTTAGGACCCAAGCAAACGTCTTTACTCGTCGCTTTCATAATATAATGTCGGCGGCTAAATTGCTGGTGGACATTCCGCATAGCCTCTGTAAATTTTACTCCTTTTGGCAAAGATGCACTGTGATCAATCGTCTCCTTCACTTTACCACGACAATAATGCAGCATATATCAATGCCCTGATCCCTGGTCAATCAAGTCATCTGCCACGTTACCTTCAGAATTTCCAAAAAAGACAAGACAATTCTTAGGGGATCTATGGAAGCTCTACGCCCAAATTTTAGGCCGACCGGCTCCAAGACCTAAGAAGTCGTTCTAACGATCCAAGTGAGTCTCAGCTGAAGGGGTTCATTGCTGGTGCCCGTTGTTGAATGGAGGTGCTGATATTAATCATTGTCGTAGGAATAAATATGGTTCTGGTTGTTGGAGTGGGGTCGTTCCCCACAGCTCGTGCCTATCGCTGCCTATACGCCGGATCCTTGCTTGATTTCAGGTTGCCAAACAACCAACAATCAAACTTAACAGCACTCGGTTCGGGTGAGACCCTGTTATTAAGTTGAATCTTAGAAGCCCTTAAAGCACTCGGCATGACCGAGGCTATTATAAGATTAAGATACTTAGGGGTGACAGAAACTGGAACGCCACCACGGGTATGAATGTTCAGTTGGTTATCGCCCAAAAGGAGGAATATATCATGGTAGGTCGTTGAAGCATTGAATGGCAGATAGGAGCTTGATCGTCCGATGGGAGATTGCTGGTCCAGGGCAGCAGGCCCAATTTCGAAAATACCATCACTATCACGACCTGTGACGAATTCCAGGTTATATGACTTCGTCATTCCCGGCGAATTCCAGAATTCTTTGACAGTAGAGCATTTTGGCCAGTACTTTTTAAAGAGCAGGGCACTCGAGAAAAATGCTGAAGTATGTGATTCAAGTTCACACCAAATTACGCGCTATGTGCTGATAAAATGAATACCTCTCTCAGTATCTTACAGTGGGGAAGATAATCTATTCTCGTAACGGTTTGTGACAGGGTGCTCGGAAAACTGGAGTTCATACGACGCTAACTGAATCAGTGTACAGGCAAACGAAACCTTCCACCTCGAATGTGAGAAGCCCTTAGAAATTGGACAAAGAATGTGCTCGTACAGCAAAATCGACGATTAGGCACTGTTCAGTAATGTGGGGCGATAAAACGGAATTGAGCTCACTCAAACAAATGGTCAATGGTTGGGTCGGAACAAGGCCACCGTTTACACATCGGGACATAATAGAAATTGGAAGTCACGTGAGGAACTGCGCAGAAAGGAAAATGTTGAATTTTGGCATGTAGAAATTTACAGGGTTCAGACCAAATAACAGCAGAAGAGAAGTTAACATTGGCTGATGTGCGAGTAACTAGGACGAAAGCAGTTCAGTTAAGAAAGACACTGAACTTCGGGGCAGCCTTCCAACAATAATTGAACGGAGTTCAGAAATCTTAGAATAATGTATTCGGGTCCAGCAAAGAATTACTTTCTCCCCCCCGATTCCCATATTATCCATTGAGCGAGGAAATTTTCTACGACGGGTGGACGCATGGAACTTCGTCTAAGCTGAACGGTTCACGAGATGTTCAACTTTGTGACGTTTACGAGCAATCGACGAAATGCTGCGTTGAAATCTGCCCATTCCTCCGCTTGATTTTGGGATTTTTCGCCGTGCCTTGCCAAAGCCGATCTATCTTAACAATTTCTGGACGCCAATTTTATTCCCTAACAGCAAAAAATTCCGAAGGTGCGTTTGGGCACCCTCCCGGAATGACCTTGAAATATTTGAAAAATCGCTCATCCCACAACCTTGTAAACAGTGAATTAGTGTAACATCCCATTTTTTGAAACTAAATCGGTGAAATGAGCGAACTATCTATTTCTCTGTTGCGTGCGTGGAAGTTCCATAAACTACAGTCGTTTTCTCTTTGACCACGTAATTCTTGCGAGAAACTCCACGTTTGTGTTACTGTTAAATTATTCGTTTGTGTATGGTTTGCAAATATCCACACTGATCGCGCATAACCAAGCGTGCTTCTCACATATGCGTTGGGAAATATATATTATTTATTTATTTATGAATGGTTTTTCTGGTTCCCTTCACAAATGTTAAACCATCAGCAGTTAACAGGTACAGGCGATTTTTCACATCAGAACAGATCTAATCTATCCAATACACTCCACATATTCGCCGTGGAGTGCACACTTTCACAACGTATAAAAATTGAACAGTACCAGTGAGCGCACAAACGGCCTTTAATAACATATTTTGACGTTTAACCACCACACCGTTAACCTAAATAACCACCGCAGCAATGTAATGCTTTATTAGAATACTTTCACGGAAACCCGTGGAACTTGGTGAATGAAGGAGCCAGCACTCGTGAAATACGTTTTTCATTAGCAAATCACATCTAATTTTGCCAAATGAAATAAATATGTACAGCGTGGGATGATGCATAAATTTCGTTCTATCAGTAAATTGAGGTATAAGAGGGAAAACCCCACACATCAACAATGAAGTCACACTTTGAATACCTGAATCCCGACTGTACGAGAGACGCTGATTAGCTTCTGCAATTTTTCAAGCAACGAGTCAATTGGCGATGTCGACTAGCGTTGGTCGCGACCATATATTTCACGAAGTTAATTAGACCCCCAAGGTTAACTTACATTTGGAGCCCGTTGATATCTTGGGCAACTTCTGTCCATTTTTTCTGTAGGTTTCGAGGTAATCACCCAGCTTCCTTGAAGACGTTTGAGAAGATTTGCACAGAAATGTACTCACGCCGCCTCAGCGTCGCAGGAGAGTAATCCACCTGACCGGCTGTTGGAAGCAAGCCGTCGATATAGCATACGTGCAGCTTATGAACCATAAAAATGTCCTTACTTGTTAATTACGTGTTAGCATGTGCACGGTCAGGTTATTGGTACATTTCACGATCCCCGTAACTTCTGCCGTCCTTTCGCAACAGCGGGTGGTGTTCACTTGTTTCTTTCGCACTGTCACGGCAAAAATGCAATGATTGATGATGTTTTTATTGCTTTTCTACCACATAGCCTCTCACTTTATCTGAAAATACCCACTGTTATTAAGGGATATTCAATGTCTTTTTAGTTCGGTTGGCGCTGCGGAGCACTGCATTCGAATAACAATCTGACAGTGAAATATTCTTCCTTACTACGGCGTTGTAGGGAGAGCGAACATGTATGCTTGGTAGGATTTATTTGGCCGCGTGGTGAACCTGTTTCACATGAAGTCAGCCAAACACCTGCAGTGCAGTCTGATGCAATGGTCACGCACAATTTCCAAAATGAGGTATAGAAGAGTGGAAACACTGCAAAAACTACCACCAGTCGTCGGAAGTAGGCGCAAACTAAATATCAGTTATGCAAGCAAACACTGTAAATTCTTGCAGTCTTTTGTTCCTCCTTCATTGTCCATGCAGATTACTTTGACAACCAAGGCAGCCTGTTGCAGATGGAAAACTGGCCAACTGGAAATATATAAGTTCCACCTTCAAGTCGGCTTCTCAACCCTGGTGCACTTTCCCGGCTTCCAGGTATATGTATTCTGGGTGCTTGATCAGCAACAGCTGCTCGCCTTCTGCAAGAGTGAAACTTGAACTGCGTAGCTGTGGTGTGTAACTCGAGTTTTACGGACACAGTCTTGTATGCGTCAGAAATCTCTGCAGCAAGGCCTTGGTTTCTCCGAAGGCAGTCGTGCTCATCGCCGCTGACAGCCAGCCCACAGGACGAAAGGAAACATGGCGGAATGTCGAGGTTCTCCGCCTGGTTCTACCCAAGAAGCCTAGTCTTATTATTCGGAAATGCTGCGTTGGTGATGGCGTTAGTTCGGCGAGACTATTCATGGTTACCAACATCGCCGATTCCGAACAGTTGAATATCCCTGCCTCGAGGGTCGCCATAATTGTTCGTAACCTCGCGTAATGTGCCTTCAGCCGCTTATCACTCCGCGATGTGCACGATCGAGGGCTGTGGAGAAGCCATCGCACTGGAATGGACACAAATTAGTAAGTCCCGAACTCTGTCACGAGGTCAGCGCAGCAAATGGATTCGGCAGGGAGCGGAAAAGCTCGTTCAGAAATGGTCATGTTTTCACTATTCAATTTGACTGAACCGCTTCTTCTGGCAGAGCATAAGCTTCTGGACGACTCCAGAGCCCGGGTGTACCCTGGTATACCATTGGTTGAAAGCCAGAATCGATGGCAGGTTAGGAGCGTCGCGACTGTTTTAACGATGACGAGGAATGTGACTGGACCCAGCTGGGTTCCTGTCGACCGTACACAGACTTATCAACGGCCGAGTACAATGTATTATCGCGTTCTGAAACCCAAGCCGGAATCAGGCAGTCTCGAAAATGACTACTCAAAATTACTGTCACTTCGCATGAGAGGGCTTTGCACATACCGAAGCAATTCTGCCATGAACGTCACCTCACTCCTGACGGGATTCCGCTTCACCTCAATCATTATAAAGGGAACAGAAGTTATTGAAAGCCAATCACCACGCGCGCATCAGTCGCCACGCCGCGCTTGCTAAGGATGTGGTGATTTTAAAACCTCATTACAGGCGGCTCATGTGAAGTTGGCGACCTCCACCAGCATTACGTTTCGAATGAAGTACGCCATACACAATCACAGGGTGACGTTCATCCACTTTATATTAACTCTGGAAAGTGCACTTACACCGACCTGCTTAGCTTAGTGAATAAATTGCCAGAGCTCCACGAACTTCCTGCTTCCACGAAGCCCCAGATTGTTGCCATAACACAGTCGTGGTCCAGCACTTCCCAATTAAACTCTAGCTTGCTTTTGAGAATGTGGATAATTTTCGCGCAGATGGAGCTGAAGGCAGAGGTTGGGGAGCAGCCTACTGTTCACACACCTTCTCAGACCTTCCCTTATAAAGATTTACTACTTGCTACGATTCGTAAAACCACTTGATGTTTGGTCAACCTGAACGGTTCAGGTCGCTAGCTCATCGAGGTACTCTGTCTTCACCCATCCTCCGATAATTCAAAAGACGAACTCTTATTACCTGGGTTTTGTTCACTCCGCGGTTGTCCCATATGCTCGTAATGGATGATTACAATTTACCTGGAGTTAACTTTCCGGGTTTCCCATGCGCAGGCACTGAAACTTCTGTTTGCACCATTTTTCCACGTGTTTCGAAAAAGGCCAGTTATTATTGCGTGGTAGTGC
>QNGE01005338.1:0-22957 GCA_008508345.1 Paragonimus westermani | reverse complement strand
GCAGAACCAGGTGCCAACGGAAACGTTCGAGCTCACCTCTATTACAGAGTAGTGAATCTTGGGGAAAACACTGTTTCCCAAGAATACACTATATTTTTCGAGGGTACTAGATGCTTCTACTTTTAGAACTTGAATGTCCGCCATTCCCTCGAAAAATCCGAGTACGCGCGCTTGCTTCTGATTGGTCCGTTGAGTGTCTTAGGACCAAGGCCACCAAAGACCTACAAACACAGCCGTTGCCGGCCACTGTTTCGTCTTCGGGCTGAGCAGCAAAGTAAGCTTGTTCGAAGGCCGTCTTTTTCCTTTCTTGTTGGGGGTTCAAAGATGCGAGAGTTGGGTCCGAGTACTTGCGTTCTGATTATTCTTGTCGTTTGCGATATCGTTGCGTTTCGTTCGTGATCGAGGTACTGCTCGCTGTCTTTGCGTTCGTTCCTGCCTACCTCTCTCAGAGTGTCGTAACAGTTGGCAACGGGTGTCACTTCTGATCAATGGCGTTGGGCTGTAGTGACGTTGAGCTGCTGTTGCAGCAACAAATGAAGCTTATGAAGATGCTTGCCCAACGATTGTCCAGTGCGAGTCTGGGCCAACCCGCACAATCCGGTAGTGCGCAATCGGTGGACAGTTTGGCAACTCGTATCTCCAGATTTTTCTACGGCCCGCAGGCGAACGTTACATTAATTCTTGGTTCTGTCGGTACGATGACCTGTTTCGTATCAAATTTGCCAACCAAGGCGATTCGTGAAATGTCCGGCTTCTTCCCCGCAAACTTGGCCCTGCGGAACACGAACGATGCGCCAACTTCATTTTGCCCAAGAGCCCACGCGACATCACCTTCAATGAGACGGTCAGTATTTTGTCGCAGATATTCGGTGACCGGTCATCTCTATTCAACTTGCGGTGCCACTGCCTTAAGCTGAACAAACGGGACTCTGATGATTTTGTCACCAATGCTGGCATCGTGAATCGCGAACGCGAAAAGATCAAGTCATCCTCTCTCAAGGAGAATCAATTCAAATGCCTCATCTTTTTCTGCGGCCTCCAGTCCCCCAGTGACACTGACTTCCGTGCACGCCTGCTCAATCAATTACCCTTCAGGACCTCACCACTTAAGGCCATCAACTGCTCAACATGAAACAAGACTCTGCCTTGGTCCGGAATCCTGCATAGCCTCCAACCTCTGTCGACAGAGTCACATATTCAGGGCAACAGCAACAACTCTTCCCACGAGCCGACCAATGAACTCTACCTTCAATAAGTCGCCGCCTTCCCCATGCGAGCGCTGAGGCGCATGGCACTACACGGGCTACTACCCCTTCAAGCAACACCGCTGTCAGAGTTGCAAAAAGGTGGGTCACAAAGACGGTTATTGTCAATCACGTACGCCGGGGAGTCAACGCACAACTAACAAGCGGTCACGCCCACTTCACCTCAAACCGAGTACCAGGCCCAAAAAACTTACTTCCCCTTTCGAAGTCAACGTCGTCTCACGCAGGAAGTTTGTATCCGTACCGATCAACGGACACCCAGCTCGTATCCGGCTTGACACTGCATCTGATATCACAATCATGTCCACTCGCCTGTGGAGAGCATTTGGCCACCCGCCAGTCTAGCTGACATCTCATTCCACCACCAGTGCCTGTGATGGTACAGTGCAATTAGCTGGGTCGGTTATATCGTATCTGCGCTCCGGTCACATAATTGCCTCAGAAGGAGTTGTTCGGGCAGGCCAGAACTTTATGCCTAAAGTGGTGCTCAGTGTGTGTCAGACCAAGTATTCCTTGGCAGTCACAATCTCAAATTTAGGTGAACTCTACATGTACTTCGTCGCGTCAAAAGCTATGTAGCACACCTGCAGAGGCGGTCGCGGAACCGACGCTGTATGCAAGCCCCCAGCTGTTTTTGGGCCGACATTTGCTGATGTGGTTGCGAGAGTCCCAGGGAATATAGTGGCGAGGGTCCCGGAGCGTACGGTTGTGAGAGCCTCGGAAGACCCAGCTGCACCAGACATGGAGAAAACCGGAGGTAGACACCAACGGGAGATTAAAACAAACAGGTCCGCATTCACCACCGGATCCGAGGCCACAGAGACTAGCCTTGTCTCAAGTGGCTGCACGGACCTCCTTCCATCAGATACTTGAGGAAGAAGAACCTCGGTCAAGTTCTAGGAAGATACACCCACCATGCGATCAACATGCGGTAGTATTCAATCTTTCTGAGGCTTTCACCCAAACGTCTCACGATATTACTGCTTTCCATAACTTACTAAGTAGGCCATTCACAATTGAAGAGGGAGACATAGCTGCGAAAATTACGGTAGGCGCAGCGCTTCACACTAGCCGGAAGGTGAATGCTATCAGTACGTCACGGAAGCCACTCAAAATTGTTCTCGGAACTGCACCAGAAACCCGCCTGCTTCTGCAGCGGTCATCAAAAACGCGTTGTGCGAATAGGCGCGTAGCGAAAGACCTGGCCCCAGAGGGTCGTGAACACCTGAAGGCAACCCTAGAGGAACTGCATGATAGAAAAAATGAAGGGGAGTCCGACCTGTACATCCAGGATTTTCATATCTACCGGAGAAAGCCCCAAGTCCAAAGGAAATCTCTTGCGTTCCCATTGTTCCTCTCGGGCGAGGAGGTGCTGCACAGTATTTTGCAACAAGCCCCAACACTTTCCCTTCCAGAGGCAAAAATCAAGCATATATCCAACAAGGGTGGTGTACTCCAACGTTCGGGGCATTCTGAACAGAATGGGCGAAGCAGAGGAGTGGGTTAGGAGTAATAACACCGCAGTCATGACTCTTGCTGAGACGTGGTTCTTAGCGGAGGTGATGCATGCGAGAGTCTGGCATCCGGGATACACCCACTTCTGCTCGGACCGCTGTAGTGTTAGTGGTCTGCAAACAGGAAGAGCTGTGCCTCCTATTCGCGTCAGCATTCTGGCCACTCTCGTGCTAGCCAGAGCCCACGATGACGGTGCTTATGAGAGACAGTGGTACAAGGTGAAGTTAACAGAGAACACCTACATTATGCCCGGTGTTATACATTGCTCCTCTGGATCGTTTCCAGTTCAACATTTGGACGATCTTAGGACTTCTGGAGCGACTAACCACTGCGTGATATTGGGAGACTTCGGCGCACCTGACATCAGCTGGAGAACACATGCATGCACTGGTGATTTAGACCACTTTTCGTTGACGAGATGTGCTTGCATCTGCACACGGGGCTCCCACGCGGTTGCCGGTCGAATGCCGCTCCAAGTTGGATTCAGTGTTCTCAGCAATGGGGTCCGATATCAATGGAGTGAATATTTTGCTCCCAGTAGGGAGGACTGATCATGCGCTATTGGACATATGGTGACCAAGAAGCGAAGTGCGGTCAACACCCACCTCAGAATGCTTTACATCTGTGGTCTGCAAAGCTAGAATTTGTTATCAAGTGAATAAGCAAACACTACCTCTTAGAGGGCTTACCTCGCCGTGTGCGGTGTGCGCATTCTCACACCGCACTTCCGTACGAGCAGGCTCGCGGAAGCTCCACTCCGCTGTGCTCCTTAGCACTTGCAGCTGTCGGCGAAGTGTTAATGCAAAACCTCCTGCCAGTTCCTCGCTGGAATTGACGCAAGTCATCCACATACTCTTCAACCGTCGGCTACTTCACCTTGTACGTACCGAGATGTATATCTGTGTAACCATACATAGAAATATGCACGGGTAATTAATTTCGATAAGTGGAATCACAATGTTCCATGCTTCATTTACGTAAACATGCATCATTTCACTACGGGAATTTTCTCCACATTCATCTGTGGACGAACGAACACTTCACCTCCCTCTAAGATAGACAGCTTGTCAATGAAAAAATTGCGCTTCAGGGTCATCCAGTGCGTTGTGTAATATTATAACTGGGTCAATCACAGTTCACAGTACACACAATGTCTAACGTTCGCAATCGAGCACGACACAGTCTACTTCACTGGATAGAAAAACCACGAATCAACTAGAAACGTGTAGTAACACAACTCAGATACCGAAGGTCAATCCGACATTGTCTTTTGTCCATATATATATCAGGGTTCCCCGGTCCGTAAATAAAACATCATTCAGAACTGTTCTTACGTTCAATGACCGCTGGCCTCAGCCTGCGGTTGGCCAACTTATCCAGCCCGGTCTATGGATGCGGCAAGTCCGCGCTTTTGAGGACCTGAAAGGAAGCGGAAGGGAGTGTATGTGGTAGAAACAAAATGGCGGAGCACTGCGTACTATCACAGTTATCGGACTTGTAACGCGTTTCTAGAACCAGCAGGCGCACAAAAATTGAATTCGAGTTGTGTAACAGGGAAACCGGTTTCCCTTCGTGTCCGGGAAAAAATAATTTGAACCATCGAATTTTCTGATTGGTTGCTGGATAAGTCCGTTGGCAGATTAATTGATACTGGAGTTTGCGCACATGTAAACGGAAATAGGTGTAAATTTTTCTATGTTGAGATGCAGCTTTACACAGAAAAACAACGTAAGTGCGTTGATTTGTAAAGTGACAACTGTATACGTTTATCTATATGCACATACGTGTGCATATCTAGTTAAACCGCCTGAAATCTGTATAATTATGGGTAGATGTGTATAGTTATTACCTGACAATTTTCAATTCTGTACTTATAAGCATATATGTATGTATTCACAGAAGCCTTCCTACATCGTAATACGCATCTGTCTACATATATGGGCTGCTGTGAGAGCAGAAGTCTGTGCACTCTCGAATGTGCCTTCATAGCACGTGTCACTGAGTTAAGCGCGAACGCTGTTGAGGGAGACAAATTGCGATGTGTGGTATTTTACGTAATTTTTGGCAAGATCATTTGTACCACTGAATTTTCAGACATTTTTGTATGAAAGGAAACCGACCATCGTGTAACAGAATGTGCCATTGTGTTGTTGGTGCCGCCTGATTTCTCGTTCATGCAGGTCCTGCACATGGATTACTGGCCATTGGCTCATGCCTGTTTGTGTTGTTTCCATTTACGGTACTATTGTTGCAGCCAGTACTCCGGAAGATCACTGTTACTCGGTGCTTCCAAACTGCCCCAAATTTGGACCAAAATTGCTGCGGCAATCAGAGTAAAAGCGGACAACTTGCACGTTACAAGCTTTACGACCTCAATTTTTGTGGGTGTTAAGCTATGCAGCGATGTGTACACGGGTTCTTGGCTGTGGATCTAAATTACCCGGATCCAATCAGTTCATCCGTTTCGAAGTCAGGCGGCTTTCTGTTAACCTGAAAAGCAGTCAGTAAAAATAGAACATAGAACCGCCCTTGAAGGTTGCGGAAGGCACCAGGGATAATAATCATATAGAACGGAGTAAATTACCATTGGACCAGTTTCCTAATTTGGTGGAAATCCACTAAAACTTTGAAACGGTCTTTAGAACAGCAACTAACAACCTCTGATGGAAGGCCATTCCGGTGGTTGATAACCATATAAAAGAGGGACCGTTGCTGGAGAAAGATCCTGGGTTGGAGCTTGTAGACTTTTTCTCGTGACCTCTCAGATTGTTATCATCTACCTCTGTAAAAATTTGCTGCACGAGTCGTGCCCCAAAGAAAAAGTGTGTAAAGATTAATTCACCAGGGAGTCTTTGAAATCCAAATGGATGAGGGTAAAAATGTCGAATGGAGACTCGTAGAAGAAATACCGTTGGTCAGTGGCCACTTTGGCGGCTACTCATTAAATACGCTCAGTGGCCAGCGTATCCTCCCAAGCGCTGTATGTGACTTGATTGGAATATTCAAGCAATGACCTTATACAGACTCCCTAAAACGCTTAAAAGTCATGCATGTCTACACAGTGAAAGGCTGTTTTTATCATCGCAAATCACCAATTTTCTATAGGACGCAATCTGCTGAAGATAGGAGAAGCATAACCCAACGACAGCCAAATCCTTATGTTATTTCTAGGTCAGCTTCACGGTATTTATTACACCTTGTGCACTGTGCATCATGAATATGCTCCTAGAGTCTCCTCCAAACGACATATATGCACACTTGCTGTCGTTTAAGCGGGGACTTCAGTCACCTGACAAGCACTTAGTGCGGTCAAAGTCGCTCTGCAATGCACTGTGATCACACGCAATCCAGATTTTTAGGTCAGCGGCATGAAGAATTACGTTTGTAGAAATAAGCTCTGGGAGGTTGTTAAGATATATCACAAACAACAGCAGACCAAGTATGGATCCTTAAGGAACTCTCGTGGAAAATGGGGAGGAAGAAGAAAGGTGCGAACCGGTTTTCACTCCGAAAGTCTTGCTACCAGAGAAGGGAGTAATCCTCCGGAGAACCCATCATTGGATTCCATAAGATGCTGGTTAATGTTCAAGAGAACCGTGTGGAACACGGTCAAAGGGCATGGCATAGTCGAAAAAGATAGCATCCGGGATATGACCATTGTCTTTGTCCTCTCTCAGGCTATCCATGCAGGCTAACTCATTGGTTATGCATGACCGACTTGGTAGAAAGCCATGCTGAGTAGAAGAGAAAAGATCGTTTGAGAAGGGATGCTCAAGGATGGCGCGTCCTAGCAGACACTCCATTATTTTGTATGGGGTGCTGGTATGGCTGACCGGCCAATAACCAGCAAAAGAGTGACGATCACCTCTCTTACATATAGGTGTGAGTGGCCTCTTTATATGCCTCCGGGAGAGAGCCGATGAAAGTCTCTGTTTGAACAGATTGAAGAGGGCAGCGCCAAACCGAGGACTGCTTCTTCAAAGATCCGGGGTTGTATCGCACCTGGTTATGTAGCACTATTAGGATTGATAATAAACAGGAGATACTGAACTTCAAACACAGTGGTCTGGGGTCAAAAGTGAGAATTGGAAGTTTCTCGCCGGGAGAATTGGATGACCGTTTAACTGATCCACGATGTAGACTGCTGAGTAGTGTTCTCTGTACATCTCGACAACCGTTTGGAGGCTGGAAGAGGTTTCCTCTTCGGAAGCCACAGAGGAGGCGCTGGGGGCCTATTTTCTCTCCGGCGACACACGTACTTGAAAAGGAAGCTTACTCTCGCGAGCCACCAGTAGGATTTTTGACCTTGCCTGTTGGATGTGTCGACGGGATTCCCGCTTACGCCGGTTTCTTGCAGAGTGGCCCTACGGCCTACCCGTTAGCTTCCGCGTGGCGAATAGACGAGAACGTACATCAAAAAGACGACTTATATTCCGCAAAAGCAATCCACGAGATGAAAACTTCCGTAATTTTCGAAGAAAAATGCCTCATCTGCTTCGTGAACGGCAGTCCTAAAAGAAAGATAGTTTGATTTCACTGAGTCAGATGCGAGGCTGAGTTTGCTCAATGATGTCCCTAGTGCGGTAAAGTCTGCTTTCTGGAAACTTCGGAGTGACATATTTGTTACGGCCTTTTGGAGTCAGTAACAGATAACGTCAGAGGCTAGTAGCATGTGGTTACTGTTGAATACGCGCCAAGGCCGCCCATATACTCCGCACTCGTGCCAAGGCTCAAGGTGCGCCCTGATTATTCGCTGCTTCAAAGGCCAACGGCCCCTTCGTGCACGCACATAAAAATGATGCTATCGCTTGTAAATTCGACGACACAGTATGTACTTCCACTGTGTCACGTGTTCTCTCCGTCGACGTTATTGCCTGTAAAGCTTACTGCTGTTTGAACCCGAATAGAAGTTCAACAGTTACTATGCGGTTTGATGACCTCTGTAGCTACCAGGGAAGCTTTATTCGTGATAATCAGATCAAGCAAGGATGGTGTCCGTCCTGGACGGTGTCTTGTAAGTAGTTCGACATGCTGCGCTGGGGGCGTTGAAGTCACTCAAAGTCAGAAGATGGGGAAAATGGTGGGTGGACGTGAAACGGTCTAGGACAGCAAGGATAGTCCAGTCGTTGAATGCGTTACGCGACAGCGAACGGCACATGACGCCGAAATTGAGCGTGTCACGACTATGGTGTTGGAGTTTGATCCAGAGTGAGTCGCATTTCTCTGGAAAGGTAAATCCCCTACGGGGGGGTCCGTTGGGTATAATGAATGCCCAGGAACATTCACTTCATTATCATTGACATCTGTGAAAAGCCAGGTTTCTGGTAAAGGAAGAATTTAAGGGCAAGTGCCATAACCCTGCTGTCTAATTTCTGGTATTTTGTCCGGAAGGCTGAGACAGTTGGCGCGCACGCACTTGGAGGTTACTTCCTCGTTTGGATGGGTGTAAAAAGATGGAAAAGCACGGGGAGGTGCTTGGGAAAGCAGTCTCAGTAGCGAGGATGAGTGCGTAACCAGTGGTATAGTTGTGTGAGCTCTCTTGGAGGGTGGCGGCCGCTCCGTCATAGCGTGAACATATATAGGTCGGCAAATAAATGGTAGGCTTCGTCCGCTTTTGTTTTTCTGAGGATGGTGGCTTTCGGAGCGCCCTTGCTTTCGGAATTTCTGGAAGATGACTTGCAGTTTTGCACCCTTGAAAATTTAGGTGGGGTTTTAGGCCGAATGACCCCGGCCCAGCCGAAGAAGGAGCGACGGGGATGAGCCAAGCACGAGCGTTTCCGAATGCAGGGGACGACCCCAGCAGACTCAGTGATTTATGAGGTTTGAGGATGAAATGAGGCGTAACGCGACTTTTCTTAGGGTGGCGAATGATTGAATAAACGAAAGGAAAAACGTTACCGCGAAAAGTGTGTAGGAGCTTCAGGTGCGTCAAACAAAGCTCGGAGGGGTCCAGGTTAAACGACCCTAAAGAATGGGATAATGGACGAGTCGTTGGAAAAGAGCAAGTGTTTGCTACGTGCAGTTGGTTGCAAGACGAGGGAAAGTTGCAATGAGTTTGCCGAGTTCTTTTTCATTTTCGTTCACCAACAATACCTCGCTTTTGTACAACAGCATTGTTTGCGTCCAATTACGTGGCCTTCAAGCAGCTTCTAGATGCGCGTACAATGGGGCGCTAAAAGTAGTAGAAAAGTTAACCTCCTGCTTACCCCGATGACGAGATGCTCAGCGAAAAGACCCACACAGTCGGCTACTCGTACCTTCTATCACTGGACGATTAACAATACCCGAACAGTCTACTGATGAAATTTGGGACAACATAAAGACACTAGGGTACAGCGTTCTTTCAAAGTAACGGCTTCAAAAACAGTGCTTTAAAAGGAAACCGCAAACAGGCGTGAGCCGCAGGCCAGTAAGCCATGCGCAAGACTTACAGGAACGGAAACTAAAACGGCGCCAACAACACAGTACCACACCCCCATTCCTTTCGATAGGCCGAAAGTGCCCTAGTAACACACTAAGACGGTCGACCGTCTTTTGAGTGTCTTACGCTAGTCACTAAACTATCTCTCAACCACCTCACTTGTGACATTCCCGTCTTCTGGTTTTTCACTAATAAATTGGGTATTGTTCATTGCCGCTATAAGGTGGATGCTGGGTTATCACGTGAAGTTTGTTTAAGCACACTAACATGCGATAAAAAATGACGCATGTTTTTGGGTTTGAACGGCCATTTTTATCTAAACTTAGCGTGCAAGATGGTGGATCACCATACCAGAAGGCCGTATGGTTGCTCACGTTCGAATATCCGGCGTCTCGTAAAGATGGCGCATGTGGAATGTTGCTGGTATCCTTCCACAGAGAAGAAAACTGCTATCCGTAGTGGTACTGTGCCGCTACGTGATGTTCTGAATGGGAGCATTGGTGAGTTCCTATTTTGGGACATGGTTAAATCACTTAAGCTGAACACGCTGGAGATTTGGACGCGTCAACAGTTGTATTTACCAACTACTTCAACCATACCATCAACTTCCTGAAGCTGCACTGTAACCCAGGAGGTGTGTGCTATGCAGAACGACAGGAAAGATGATGATCTTATTAAAGGTAAGCAATTCTTTTACACAATGACGTCATAAACCAGATGAATCATTAACAACGATCAGCGCAGTTAGAAAGACAGTGATAATGATTACATTTGAAGTGGCCTTCGAAGCGGATTTGTCGCTGAGGGCGACCAGTATAATGCTTCGCAAGTTCGAGTAATTGTTGCCGGAGTTGCCAATGAACCCACGTACATTGTTGGGAACACCGCGTGTATGCAGAAAGGAGACCATCTGGGGGGGGGGTGGACACTTTCATTCCAATGTGAACGAAAGCATTGTACGGGCGTTGCGCGGACGCTGGGATGGACATTTGACGTGCGTTCAAATGCAACTGCATATTGATGGAGTTACACTGCTTATGAGCTTCCGTCGTCATTTATGGCCCATCTTAGCCAGAGTGACTGTGCCGAAGACGCCGGTGTTTGTTACTGATATAGTTTGCGGAGAGGATAGAGTCGGCAATGTGCATGAATATCTTGCTGATCTGAAGACGGTTGTAAGCGACGGGGTCACGCTGACTGCTTACAGCGTGCAATTGAGAGTCGTGCTGAACCGTATTATTGGTGATGCACCCGCTAGGGCATTCTTCAGGCAAGTTAAAAACCACACAGGGTATTGCGCTTGTGAGAAGTGCACCGATTGCGGTTTGTACCTGGCTAAAAGAATAATATACCCTAACTTGCAATGCCAGTTGAGAAATGACGTGGATTTCAGGTGCAAAGAACAAGAAAACATAATTTAGGTTATTCGCCCTTCCAATCACTGAACATGGACATGACTGCTTGTTTCCCTCTGAATTACACGCACGTCGTTTGCTTTGGATTGACCAGAAGAATCATCGCACTCTGGAGATCCGGTCCGTTACAATTGAACACCCGTATAGGCCAAACGTGGTAAGGGCGGCGAACACTGGTGTTGGGCCCATCCGCCCACAACTGAAAGCCGACCTTCCGCGGAACTGCCGTACATTCCAGGATTATGAACGACGGCAGGCAACAGAATTCCGGCAATTTCTGCTGTACTTCGTGCCGATTGCACTGAAGAGCTTGATAGATGAAAAGTTCTATGAAAACTTCATGAATTTTTCCGTCCGCATATACATACTGTGCAGTCCAAAGTGGTATAGGCACTACCTTTATTTTTTGGAGTTCCTGTTATGCAAAACGCTGTCACAGTTCGTTGCTTTATATGGTGAGTCACTGCTGGTGTTTAACTTGCACTGTGTGAGACATCTTCGTGCGGATGTGCGATTGCACGGTGTGCTCGACTCGTATTCCCCATTCCCCGTCGAGTCGCACATGAACAGGCTGCGCAGTTTCATGCACTCGCCGAACTTGTCAGCGTCACAAATTTTTAGACGCATTACGGAAAAATTGTTTCGGTCGGACGTGCATGTGAACACCACCCTCACGAATGACTTCGATTGCTCGGACGTGCAAGTTGCTACAAAGAAGGGTTTCTACTTTGTGCTGCGGAATTCTCTGTTTACCGACAAACTGCCGAACAACGCCATTACGATCGGAAATACGCCCACCATTTTAACAGCAATAAAGGGAATGAGGGTTCACGTTCAGAGGTACGCAAGCTGCGATGGCTTCTTCACTACTCGCTCGCCGTCCTCCACCTTGAATATCTACGTTTGTTCTAACCTGTGTGTGGACAGTGCGTGGGTTGAACGTGAGCTAATTCAGTGCGAAGGACCACCATTGCCTTTGAATGACCAGCGTGTTTGTCACCCCATTGTACATACTTGTATTTCATCGTGAATTGGAACATTCCACGCCCAACGTTCTTCTTTTTCATGTTAACCTGATGTAATCATAATCGCACTTGAAGAGCCCCAACATTTCAGATTATCACATAGTTGAGTTCGACAACGAAACCGTTAGCAGTACTCACAAATCTTGGGTTACCAAGCCAGGTTACATTTTGTGGCCTGGGGTAGACGAGAAGCGGCGTAACAGGTTGCTTCTGAAAGGAGCGCCTGCTTCACAAGAAAGTAAACTCTACAAGGTGAAAGTGCATCGTATTACCGGTAAGCTAGATTGAAAACACTTACCTTTTGTAGACGATGTAGGAAAGGCATGCAGATGTGAAAGCCTCACAGAGCAGCTGTCTGACCTCCCATCGACGGACGCCACTGTTTTCATGACTCGTCAAGGGAAGCGTAAAATGTACGTTTCCCGTACCCTAACGCATTTCGCGTGGAACACCTACGATAATGTCGGCCTTCACGGGGAGAAATGACAGTTTTCTGGGTAACAGGAATTATTCAGCGGACATCGATTAATCCTCACCTCCACCCTTGTTTGACGACATGTCTGGAGAGCCGCCTTCTGTAGGCCATTCACCCTTTTTGTTCGTGGAAAACGTCCCCGCTATAAGCAACCCTATTGCCACCAGGTAATTACTTCCGAAAGTACTCAGTCCCCGTCTACGGTTCCCTAATAAAACCTCCACCCCTTCAATCGTCCTCGTCCCCCGTCGTTAGGTGCAGTAAAGGCCAACGGCACAAAGGCAAATGATTTTCATGACAACTCGCTCGCTTCCACATATGCGTGGAATATAGCAGTGTCTGAGAAAGGAAGTTTGGAGCTTTCCAAGTGTTTCATTACCGACAGATTAAACAAAATGGTGTGCTTCAGCCATGATGGTTACCATTACAGATCAACTTTCACGATTCACCAACACCATGGACAATATAATTACTCAGAACGTCCGCTTGCGGGAGGAACTACACGCTATCCGGCTGGAGGTGAACGCTGTGTGGTATCAACATGCTGAAAGCAGCTCAAAATTGCCTAATCTTCCAGTGCGTTTCTCCATGCACAAAATTGAGGACATTCAGCTGGTGAACATGAAACTGGAAGACAGCGATACATATCTGTTACTGGTAATTACATTACGTTACTCGGTTAGTAATCTGTCGAAGTTGGACGGCAAGTCTGTCAGTGGCTGCATTGGCAACGTGATGCGGTCGACCATGACGGGAGACTTGACCGCGAGCGTCAGTTGGCGTGGAGTGAACAATCGTTTCTACCTGGCATCCACCAAGTTCGCGTTCGCCATTGTTACTAAGTTGGTTTTTGAACAGATGACTGTGGTTACGGAGTGTCTCAGGTTGCCGTAGAAGAAAGAATACAGCGGTGGATACAAAGTTCACGCAACAAAGTCAAAAAGTAAGAAGACAGATGAAAGGCCAGGCGAACGCTCGATTGGCTAGTAGGTGTTTGATTATATTGATCAGTGTAATATTAACTGACTTCGACTTTCAGTTAGAAACCGAGAACTCGTATAATTGGCCGGAATGTGTTAAAGTTTGTTTCCCATTTTGATGGTCATACAGTTTGCATAGACTAGTAAGGGTTTGATTTTATTGATCAGCGTAATATTCTCGTCGATTTCATTAAAGTGGTATATTATCGTATTCCCACTGATAACTGAGATATCCCACTTTTTCAGATGCCAACTCTGAGGCGGATGTCAGGAAAACCTCAAGAATTTTTTGAAGGTATTCGAACTTTGTTGCTGAAAATGTTTTTGTTTCAATCTTCCAAAGGTGCTGGCAAGGAATATGCAGTAGTTCAGTCATAATAGAAAAGTAACGAAAAGTTGTATTCCAAGTTGAGGAGAATTAATGGTAACATAAAATAAAAGCCGTTGTGATGGCTTTGGGAAAAATGCTTTTTGAAATCTGAGTGAAACTAGGCGGGAAAACGTAACTACCCTCACGTCGGTAGAACCGTTGTTGGACCATGGGGATTAAGTTTATCATAAAGCTGTAAACGTGAGATACGGTAGTAAACGTTTATCAACGCAGTGTTGTGTGCAAAAATCGGGCAAGTCAACGGTGCTAAGTTATATTTAACCATGGTTGACCGTTCATTCATACCACGGATGTAGGCTTGCCTGTCTAAGCGGAATATACGCTAGAATAATGACTAGGTGACACGCTAAATGGACGGCATCGAGGACTTTTTGCTTAGAAGTCTACAACAGTACCATGCAGTTGAAGGCAAACAGTATCCCATACTGGAACACTTATGACTGCCCCCTCATTCGTTCTATCTTACAAGTGATGGCAGGCAGTACCCCATGGTTAAACACAGGTGGACAAGCGAAGTCACTCTAAAAGAACACGTGGGGACTTCGGCACGAACTAGCTATTTGCATTCTGTGGTAAATGCTACATACTAACTCCGGATTTATTCAGCACGGACTGCAGACGTTGGTTTGCGTGCGCCATTGGTGTCGTTGAGGATGATTAAAGCTGTTCATCAAATCTCATATCTACAAGACAACCGTGTACGTATATGTGTAGGCACTCATTTTCTTCACTCATATCAAGAGGAGAATCGGTGCAGGTCGTAGTGAATCGCGCTTTCATCAGATCGTGCGCAAGTAACACGCTGTTTGCTGACCCGTCTAAGTCGATATCCATTATATTTGGTGTGCATGACTTGGTTTCCGTAATTACTGCAGGAGTGCGAACACTTACTGAAGTAAAAGGAACTGACAGAACTTAGACTTAGCACTTAATTATGTTCGCCTTCTGAGTACATTCAGACCGGAAAACCAGCTGCTCAGCGTCGCTGCGTTAGTTATCCATCCGTGCCGGTTCACCGCAGCGTCCACATGACAATTCTGTTTCGGGATTTTTTACTTATCTAGGTTGCTCACTACTTGCAGGTGTGACAATGAGGAAGTTTCACAAAGGTCAACCAGTCTTTGCACATTACACTGTTTTGCTGGCAAAGGCATTGAGTCTATTAAAACAGGTCACTGCCTTACGACGGTCAGTCATGTAGATATGCAATCAAAAAGATGGGGAGATTCATAGTGACGGTTAAAGTTGGTTGCAGATGCGTGGCTACTAACATTCGAGGTGAAAAGCTGTACTTCGCCAGCCACCGACTGTGAATGGGGAGGCGTTCTTTGTGAGTAGGCATAAACACTACGGAAAGCCTTGCTGTAGAGGTAGAAAGGTTCCAGATGCACGAACAGACTATGTATACAAAGAAGACAACCTGACACCCTTACAGGGGCTCTGCATGTTATTCGCGACAAAGCGTCGCCATCATGTTGCACAGGAAGCTTCAAAGTTCAAAGTGATCATTGTGGGTTTTTTCGTATGTCGAAGACAACCTAAACGGGAAAACAAACGTTCTACCATCCTTCAGCCTTCTGTCACTGGAGGTAATTTTTCTCGGGTGACTCGAAATTTGGCTCAAATTTTCCCGCTGTTAATGTCTATTCATATGTCTGTTCAACTGGTGATGTGTGCATCAAAAACTGTATAAGACAACTGTTATTCGTTATCGAATAACTTAAACAACCCGGAAGAACACACCGAGTCCAACCCCACCACCCTCCTCAATTCTAGGCCTTCTTTCCCAGGCTCCTCTTCACACAAACCTTTCTATTTTCTCGCGAAATCCAGTGAGGAAGTAGCTTCCAGTTGCATGTATATGAACCATCTGAGTGTTCATTAAATGACTGGAAATCAGACAGTGAATTCATGACACCCAACCCCACATGTTCGCCTTCACGGAGACCTGGCTTACGGGTGATATCAGTGACAGTGAACCGAGTGTCGCGGGGTATTCAATTTACCCGGCTGACTCTGCCTGAGTGAGAATGGGGGTTCTGCGATTTTTCTTCTGCAGTGTCTCCCAACACCCACGGTTATCGGTGGCTTCCAGTCCTCTAGTAAATGTGACGCTCTATGGCTTCGACTACCACTGCATGGCCAAGACTCACTCCTGATTGGGGTTATTCAACGTTCTCACTCCTAAGGCGTCTCCGACGACGACATACTTCTGGTGAGCCAAGAAAACTTCCCAGGCCTACAACGTTTCACTCATCTGCTTAGTATGGGTGACGTTGATGCACCCAAGATAAACTGGGCATTAGTTTCTCACCAGGACTGTGAAAGTGGATTCTCGACTTCCTTATTAACGCTGGTACGTCGGAAGTCGTGGTCACCGCCCCGACGCGGCATCGTTTTGATGAGATTCTCTCCCTTGTCGACGTAGTTATCACTAATGAGAGCCACCTGGTAGACAGAGTGATCATCAAGCCGCCACTTGGACACAGTGACCACTCTCTGTTAACCTTTGATCTTATTTGTTACTGGTTACAACAACCAGCAAAAGGTCCACCGTTCGAAACTTTAATCAGGCATATTTTAATAGCTTGAGAACCTACCTAGGTTCACTTCTTCTTGACTTGGACTCCGTGGACCAGAACTACCACACGTTTCATAGCGCAATTCAGGAAGCAGACGACTGATTTATACCGCGCAAACTGTGCATTTTCTCGTATCGGCCACCCCTTACACGCAGGATACGTCGTCTTCTCGACGACCGTTCCCAATTATTCGCGAAGCATGAGCTTACAGAAAACTCAGAGGACATAAGCGCGTTGCGAATTGTCCGAAACAGGTGTAGGCGGGGAATCCGCGAACACAACGAACTCGTACAAGAGAAGATCCTCCTCAGAGCCCGCGGGAACGAAAACTTCCTATTTAAGCACATGCGACGACTGAGAAAGAACAAACCTTCCGCCCCTTCTTTACGACTGCCCAACGGGGAGACTTCATCTGACTCCCTAGTTGTGGCCGAGTTATCCAGGGAGTACTTCTCGGCAATCTACAACGTCGCATCCGCGAGCCGGCATCCTGTACTACCGTTGCAGAAGTTCAGGCAACCACTCGTGACCGCTGGGTTTTCTGTGCTAGGTGTTGAAGACCTTTTACTCAAGGTTAATCCATATAGTGCAATGGGTCCTGACATGATCCATCCCAGAATACTCAAGGAAGCAGCTGTTAGTCTGGCTGAACCTCTTTGTAAGCTGTTCAAGCAAACACTCCAGACCAGCATCCTCCCTAGCGCATGGAAAGAGGAGATGGTCACACCCATATTTAAAGTGGGTGACCGGCACCCTCCGGCTTGTTGTCGACCAATCAGCCTCACTAGCATCCCGTGCAAAATAATGAAGCGTCTACTAAAACGCGCCATACTCAATCACTTCTCATCAAATGATCTTTTTTCTTCCACACAGCATGGCTTCCTTCCCAATCGGTCATGCACAATAAACATGCTTATTTTCATGGATAGTCTGACGGAGGCCAAAGACAATGGCCTCATCTCAGATGTTATCTACTTTGATTTCGCCAAGGAAACTTGGTGAACAGAATCACCCGTTGGTGCCAAAGCCAAAATAACGAGCTCTAAAGTCGATGTTGATCGTCGTAAAGGCAAAGGTTCTAGGTCCAGAAATTATGTAGGTACTCCTAAGGTTACTGCCGTTAAAGGCAGTGAAGATAACATGGTGATGGCAAACCCTCAGATTAAAAACTGTTCTGTTTGTCTAGATAGTGTATTGGCGAATTTATTTGTCAAGGTATCTAAGCTTGATGCACAGCTCGCCCAATTAAGGACAAGTCATACTGCACTTGGTTCCCTAAAAGAGAATCTTGCCTCTTTGTCTTATATCTTCAAAGTGCCCGAAAATCCCGAGATGGCGATCAATCGGAGTGCTAATGTGTCCATCAACACATTGGTAACAGAAATCACAAAACGGATGCGTTGCTGAAACAGTGCCATCATATTCAACGTGCCAGATAAGTTGCACCTGGGAGGCATTAAAAAGAAACTCTTGAAGGTTACTGGAATAGACCCAACATTGTACACCTACATCAGTCTTCGTTAGGAGGCACAAAAGTTCTGCTGCCCGCTATTCAAATTCCATAGCGAAACAAATGCAAAACAGTTCATACAGAGCCAGGACCTTATTAAGTCTAAAACCTCGCTTAAACTGTTAAAAAATTGTGGAGGAGAGAGCGCCCTTTGAAGGAGAATGTTAAGAACTCTTACTGGGCAGAACCTCCGTCACCGTCTCTAACCATGTGATCCAGGATGCATCGAAACGATATCCTAACAACGATATCCTAAGATAACAAACTGGGTTCCGAAGATCGCGCGGTGTCGCTCTGTCGCACCACTACCGAATAAGCCAGCGACCCTACCGACAATGCTAACTACATCAAAGAGACAAATTCGCTGACCTAATTGATCTAAAAGTAGATCTTGGCAGTTCTAACAGCGTGCCGAGCGTTGGGGGTACCTCGGTCGATGAACCAACTGGCTAAGGGGGCACACGAATGACTCTGTCCATATAGAAATCAATGGAGCGCCTACACCGCAACCTATCTGCGCGGAAACTTGCTCAAATAAGACAGGACACCGCCAGTCTATTAACCAAAGACATGTTGGCGTCTCAACTTCGAACCAATCCTGTAGGAAACCACAAACCGTGTACCAATGGGGTGCCCATGATAACAAACTCTCTCCAAATCACTACCCCACGGGTCACCAGAGGTTTCCTCTCATGCATCATAGGGAAATAAACAGGCAAGGAAAGGCAAACTCGTACCTGGCGATTAAAAAGACGCATCTCTTACCAACCCCCAATTCCAGGCCTCTGCCTAGTAATGGCAGTCTCTCGCGTGACGCACCTATTCATGTGAGACTAACCCGGAGCCCCACCGAAAATGTTCATCCCATGTTCAACACCCCAGTCAATACGGATAAACCCTACACTTCGAATGCTCACTTAAACGCAACCCGGGAAGTCTTCGTTGACAACGAGCAGGCGGTTAGGACTAATTCACCCCAGCCTTACCCTTTTTTAGCGCGACACATACCTTTCAAACCTCTCCTGCTAACTCTGTTCCCCACTGTTCCACTACCCAACCATACCTTGCTTGCACTTCTCCAACACTTCCTGTCATGGACTCATTACAAGGAGATCAAACCAAGAATTGTCACCACAGTCTTTGAATCACAAAGATATTTCTGTTTTAGACATTTTTGTAAGTATAAAAATGATGCTGAACAAGAAAAATTCACTTAGTTCATTGCTTTTCAATGCACGTTCGCTAACTGATAAGGTGCACATCTTTAGATACTTCACCTTCTTATATAATCTTTATATTATCCTAATCACTGAAGCTTGGTGCATCCTTGACACTCCAAACACACAACTAAACCTTATAGGTTATCGCATGTTCTGCAGAAATCGTGGTGTAGGACGAGGTGAAGGATGGTTAATCTGCCTAAGGGAACAATATATTCGCAACCATACTCGTTGATCCATGTCTTGGTATGATAGATGACTCCTTGTGGCTGTTAGCGTCGGCTGAATCCTGTGAATTACTCTTAGGATGTGTCTACAGGCCACCTAACGCTACTCAGGACGACATGACGAACCTTATTAACGGACTGAACTATGTATCAGCTTTACCTTCACATTACAAAATAATTGGCGGAGACTTCAACATTCCCAATATCTCCTGGACCTCTTTCACTGCCCCTGCAAGTCAAGCTGAGTTCCTTGCATGTGTCCAAGTAAACGGATGGCGCCAACATGTTTTAGCGCCTACTAGACGAGACCACACTTTGGACCTCATGTTTGCCACGGGCATCTCTTCTGCTATTGTATCCGTCTTGGAACAATTTCCAGGAAGTGATCATAACATAATCAACTTCATGTTCGACCTAAAAGCTGTTAAAGAGTCGACCGTCATACACTACCGTCAAACTAAATCCGTCGACTGGAACGTGCTCACCACCCTGCTGAGATCTGTGGAATGGAACACATTTTTTCTTACCTCCGATCCTAGAAATGCAACCGAGGCATTTAATGAACCCTTCAGGTCTTGCATGAACATCTTAGCCCCGCGAAACTCAAAAAGCCGTAATTTGTGTGGTAACGGCATAATTCTCGCTCCAGAGGAGCAAGGTAAGCTCAAAAGTTTTAAACCACGGTACCGGAAAACATGCGACCTCTCTCTTATTATGCAAATGCATGAAAAGTTCAATGCAATTGAATATAGAACCAAATGCTCCACATGAGCGAAGAAAAATCTGCGTTTAATAGCACAGTTGAGAGCTCACAGTTGATGCAGTTGATGAGACGCAGGATTAATGGAGGAGACCCTGCCATCTTAGCAGTGACAGTGCGGGACAAAACCACTGTAGATGCTCCTGTAACAACCTGCGAGGTTTTTAATTCATATTTTGCTGCTTCCCTCAGCATTGAAAGACACATACGGCCTCCACCTCCTCCTGTAAGTACAAGTACGTTTCTAATCTATGTGACTGTTGATGTAGGGCTCATACGTTCACACTTAGCTATTATCCAACCTTCTAACCTACTTGGTCCTGATAGCATTAAACCTTTGCTCTAACATAGGGAGGGAAAGACATCCTTCTACTTCTGCCTGATATTTATACTATTTCTCTAACATCAGGTTTCTTCCCTCCTCAGTGGAAAAACTCTACAGTTAAGCCCCGCTATAAAAGTGGCTCACGATATGATGTCAACAATTATCGTCCCGTTAATCCTACTTCAATTTGTGTTAGGGTGTTGGAAAGGATAATAAAATGTCACATGGTCGAATTCCTGTTATCACGAAACCCTATAAACCACAGCAAGCAAGGGTTTTTCAACAAGCGTTCTTGCCATCTAGAATTTCTTAACCACGTGAAAGAATCTACTGACGCCGATGAGGCGATTATCATCACAATGTTGGATGTGGCGAATGCTTTGGATCGTGTGCCTCATAAGCGTCTTCTGCTCAGAATAGCATCTCTTGGTATACGTGATCCATGGCTTAACTGGTTTTCTTCATACATCACAAGCTGCACACAAACAGTAAAAATAGGAGACAATAGCTTAACGCCCAGACCAGTTATTAGTGGGGAGATAGAGGGAAGTGTTGTGGGACCGTTACTCTTTCTCATATATATAACGATATATGTGAAGTTATCAAGCATGACAAACTATTACTATTCGCTGATGATATCAAACTCGTTTACAGCTTTCTTCCTGGCAATCTCAATCCGTGTTTAGAAAATATATGGAAGGACCTCATGCCATTGGAGATTTGGTGTTAAAGTTGGCTGATGAAATCTTCAGCCAATAAATCAACTATCGTTGTGCATGGTTGTCACGTGTCAGATGGCTCTATAAAGCTGAATGGTCACATCATATCAACCGCCAACTCAGTGCGTGACCTGGGTTTATGTTACCCAAACTCATTCAACTTCGCAGAACATATATATTTCCTAGTAGCTAACACCAGAAGGACGATAGGTTACATCGAACACCAATTCTTCCTACCTGCTGCACGATTACACTTCCATAAACTATGTGTACGACCCCAGTTTGAGTACTGCACATTTGTATGTGGCCACCTGCGCAAGTCTGATAGGCCAACTCTGGGAAGTCTCCAACGTGCATTCACGGAAAGCTCGTTGAGTTATCCGTCTTTTCTGAGCTACAGAGAACGCTATCGGACGCTTGCGCTCGATCCTCTCTGGTTACGGCGATTCAAGCTCAACCTTCAACTCATGTATAATCTGGTCTACCGCTATAAATCCACCGTCAGCTTTGCGACTCGCTTGCAACACAGTTCGATGTATAACCTCAGAAACAAGGACTTCACCTTGGCAGCTCTTAAATCCCGGAAAAAACTACGTTCAAATTTTTGCCCACTAAAATTTTCCTATCTTTGGATCAAACTCCCGTATGCATTCAGAGCCAATGAGAATATACACCTATTCAAACAAAACTTAGAAACGTTCCTAACAATGACGAACGTCATGTCCATTTTTAAGCTCTACTGTTCTGAGGACGTTATCTTTGAAAACGGACCTAATAACCTCTGACGAAAAACCCCCTGTTTTGCGTGATATTACGTCACGCACCCTTCGACCCGATCAAAACTACCGATTTCAGGATAGATGTTTCACGTTTAGACTTGCCAGCGAACAAGAAAACATGTCTATAGTCAACACGTATAGGTGTCAATATACACGCCCGTTAGTAACAAACCAATCGTCCCGGTACGCCCTCACTCCATACTTATTGATAACTTGTGTGTCTGTGTTGTAAACCACCATGCAAAAGCTTTGCATGCTAAGATTGCTTGGGAAAAAGCTCAACCTGTTCGTCTCATGACTGCATGATGAACATGAGTCGCAATCTTCCTTCTTCTCCCCTGATAGACCACCAGGTAACCTCTCGGTATTGTCAAACATTGTTCCCATTCTATATACCGGCCGTACAGAAATAATTGACATTCAAATCCGGCAGCAATCTTATACCAGGGAAAGCCTATAATCGATCTCATCTCGTGTTATTTGATAACAGCTGTTCGCTAACGGTATATACTTCATCAATTAACACAATGCTATTAACGTCACATAGAAGGTTATGTCAGAATATCATATGTTCCATTGTTTGTCATAGCTCACATAGTTAGTTTTACGTTCTCTTTTATCGCGTGATTCTGCTCTCCATTCTTGATTCCATTGACATATTTCGCGCGAGGAAACACTCCATCCCGCCCGGACACCCAAAATTCCGCAATGGTTGGGCGTATCGCGAGCTCCTCAAATTTTTTTGAAATTTGAGCGAAGAATGACGTCCGGTCGAGAGGTCCATGCGTTCCCCGCTAAAGTGCATGCGTCCCCACCTCGCCCCCATCATAAAATCTTTCTGCGCATTTTCCCCGGACTATCTACATGGAATAATGTTTAAATTCTTCGCCAATAAACCCCCTTCATCCTTCAAGCACCCCTCTTTTGGCACGACCTAGAGCAGTAGACCAGTGATCATCTTGTGGAGTCCCAATTGATGTAACAAATCAATTATTTAATCGAATTGTGCAGACCCCAAGTACTATCATCACAGAAGTTGAAGGGAGATCAGCTTCGACGTCTTCAAAATTCTAACCTTCCCGCGACTTGAGATATGTTTTGCCAGCACCACACCGCCGGTTCACATCACTTTGTAAATGTAATTTTACCTCCAGTCACTAGCATCAAAGTTGGTGGGCCGCCATAATTATCGCAGTTATGCTCTCATCTGTGTAATGAATCCACATCATCTCTGCTGCTGTATGTTACATTCACTAGCATAACAATTTTGAGCTATTACCTTAAGGAACGCTGCTTAACCAGCCTCACGCTTGTTTGAATTCTGAAGGTCGACTGAAATTTTCCGTCG
>QNGE01005337.1:0-45250 GCA_008508345.1 Paragonimus westermani | reverse complement strand
TCCTTCTTCAGGTTGATTTTCCCGATATCCACTGAGCTGAACGTACTATGAACCACAAATGCATTGCCAGAATCTTCACCGAGTTGCATACTGGCACACCTACTGTCATTTAGTGGGAGATCCTAATCGTCCGACCAGCGTTTAATCACGTCAAGGTCACCCCGCAGTGCACTGAGGTCACTGTCATCCCAGATTTTCGGGTCGTCGGCGTATAGAAGGGCGTCACTGGGAATATCGTTGGAAAAATCGTTGATGTAAGTCAGGAATAGCAGAGGACCTAGCACTGACTCTTGAAGAACCCCCGCAGCAGTGAAGTAGCAACACAAAATATCCGATCGGGTTTTAACTATAAAGATCTTATTATCAAGAAAAGAGATAACCCAACGGGGAACTTATCCTCGAATACCACATGCTTTCAGGTTATGTTTCAGGATACCGTGTGGGATATGGTCGAAAGCATTGGCAAAGTTAAAGAAGATAGCACCTAGGATGAGGCCAGTGTCCTTGGCCTCCGTCAGACTATCCATGAAAATAAGCAATTTGTTCTACATGACCGGTTAAGGAGGAAATCATTCTGGATAGAAGAAGAAAAGGTTGAGTAAGAAATGGATGGTAATGGCACGCTTTAGTGAGCACTCCCTTATTTTCCAAGGAGTGCTGATAAGGCTGATTGGTCGTTAGCTAGCTGAGGGGTGTCGGTCGCTCGCTTCAAATATGGGTGTGACCGTTGGCTCTTTTCATACACTAGGGAGAATGCCCGCCTGGAGTGTTTGCCCAAACAGCCTATGAAGAAGTTTCGCTGTATGTACTGCACGAATTAACCTGGAATAAAATGTCCTCAGCACCTAGCATAAAAAACTCAACGGCGACGAGTGGTTACCAGAGGTTTTGCAGCAGTAGGATAGGGTGCTCTATTCGGCGGTGCGATGTTATAGACTGCCGAGTGGTATTCCGTGAATAGCTCAAACACAACCAGGGAGTCATAGGAATTCTTTGTGTCGGGCAGTTGCAAATACAAAGTTGAAGGTGTAATCCTTCTTAGCCGTCACATATGCTTAGGTAGGAAGCTTTCGTTTCTGCCAGTTCTGAGGAGGACTGTTCCTTGCATTATTTCGGTGTGTTCACAGATTTCCAGTCTGCACCTGGTTCGAACAAGGCGGAACGTGTCCAGGTCCTCCGAGTTTCCCGTAAGCTTATGCTCCATGAGTAAATAAGGACGGTCGTCAGGGAGACGAAGTATTCTACGCGGAAGGGGTGGCCGAAAACAGGAAGTGCACAGTTTGCAAAGCACAAATAAGTTGTCCTCTCTTTTACACGCGCTTTGAAATGCACCGTTGTTTTGGTCCATGGAGTCTAAATCACGAAGAAGTGAGCCCAGGTAGCTTTCCAAGCCGTTAAAATCAGTGCGATTGAAATTCACGAGTGTAGACTTGTTGTAACCGCTAATAGATAAAATTGAAGGTGAACATGGGGTTGGCACAATGACCAAGTTGTGATTTGGTTATCATTCTGCCCACCAGGCGGCTTTCATTAGTGATGAATATGTCGAGCAGAGGAGAATCCTGACCAGGAGGACGCCGTTTCGGAGCGTTGACATGCTGCGTCTACGCTTTTCGTCATATTAGCGCCGACAAAATAACCGAGATTTCGCTTTCACGGTCTTGGTGAGGAACTCATGCCTAGTTTATCTTGGGCGCATTAAGGTCACCCATTATGAGAAGATGAGTGAAGCGTTGTAGTCCCAGGAAGTTCTCCAACATTGCAAGAACAGTTTCTCCGTCGGATTAGAAGGAAAGATTATTACCAACCACTGGGGGTGTTTCTTGACCACCCACCGCTAGTGGAAGCCACAGAGCTTCATGTTTATCAATGGATGTAAATACACTAATAACCATGCTTATCCAAAGATACTTCTGAAGGAAAATCGCAGAACCTCCGTTCTATTTTGGGCGGAGTCACCACCGCAATCCGAATACCCCGGAACACTAGGTTCATTCCCACTTATGTCACTTATAAGCCAGGTGTCTGTGGCATCAAACATATGGGGTTGGGTGTCATGAATTAACTGTCTGACTTTCGGTAATTTGTTCAGCAGACTCAGACAGTTCGTATACACGCGGTTGGAGACTCACTTTTGTCGGAGTTTGCTCGAAATTAAAGTGCGAAGAAGATCTTGGGAGAAGAAATCTAGAATTGAGGTGAGTGATGGGGTTGGGCTCGGCCTGTTCTGTCGAATTGTTCTGACGACCCTCCCTTGAGGATGTGGGCTGTGTGCGTTTGTCAGAGAACCTACAAAACGCCCGATCAGCAATCATGGTGTCGCGAATTTCTGCTTTTGCACCGCTGATGAACTCCGCTCTTGGGGATGTTTGTAAGTCACCAACTGTACGATCTTCTACGAAGACGTTGAGCAACGCGTAGCAATAAACCAATGATCCCAAATATTCAAAACAAGATTGGATCGCAATTTCACGGTACTATTGAACAAATTATCAAAATGAATATTCAGACAACCTCAACAGTTTTGATCGACAGATCGTTTTCAGGGAATGGGTTACAATTTGTTGCTGAACGGGCTAAATATGAACCATAATCACATAATAAAGCATTCATACCCAAAAGAGCTCTTCCGAGCAGTCAACATGTTCAAATCAATGAGGATGAGCCGAGCTCCAAAAAGGGGGTGCACGCACCACTCAGATAAAGTACAATGACCGACAATTGGCTATTCGCACAATCATCGAATTGACGTGACAAAACAAATCGTCTAGGTCAAGGTCCAATTAACATCCAGAAACGGGGGAGGTTGGATGCAGAGGGATGAATATTTAGGGGAATTGGGTTGAGTCGGATTTTCACATGATTGTAGTTCAAAAACTCGATACACCACCCACTGGCTGTTTGACATTTTTGTCTACAAGGTGCGGGGCTTAAAAGAAGGTAATGTGCGTGGTGTTATAATGTCACTGATAGGAGTACCTAGTAGGGCAGGCCAAAAAGTGCTTTCAAATCACGGAAGGCGGCCCCGCCAGGCTGATTCCGTCCTGAATTCTTGGGAGAACAAATGTTCTGCGGGCTCGCTTGGTGGGTTTCTTGTTGGGTGTCTCTGACGACAGTTTTCGTGCGGTTTCAGTACCCCCAATACTAGCACCCGTACTTGGGGCGTCAGTCGTTCGAATAGCCACAGAGACAGTGTCTCCGCCTTCTGCTACAGGTATAGGAGTCTTAGGGAATAATTCAGGGGAAGAAACCGCGACCCTAGTCTCCAGCTGTAGCCTCCGGTCTGCCATGACTCGTGAGTTAGTCTCAGTTCATTGTTCGCGTCTCCCCCTCTTGTCGGCAGTGATTGGAAGACAGGTCATTCAGGTGGACCTCAGCGTTCGTTTTTCCCACTACGGTCTCAGGGCCGAACATGGCTGAGAAGATTGTCAAAATGTATGTGTTAAAATGTGTGTACTGATCACGCTTATCCGAGCGTGTTTCTCACAGGTGCGTTGAGAAATATATCACTATTATTATCATTATTAATATTAAAAGGCCTGGTTACTTTTGGTCGTACTGATGCACAGCCTCCTCGTATGTACCAGGTTTGTGACGTCCGGGGAGAATGGATATGCCAAGACTGACTTGTCCGGCTTGGTTAGAGATATTTTCAGGAAGTAGCTCTATAAGACCATTATTTCTCTGTGAGCTCTCTCTTTCATTTTCATGGCCACTGCCTCTCTGTGTGCAGTTGATATGGCAACTGTCTTCTTGGGTTCGCAACACCAGGGAGGACAGGAGCTGATTAATAATTTGAAGACTACGGTCTCAAATTCGTTTCTAGCACAGTCCGTTGATACTCTTCCATTCAACTCCCCATGGAATGAAGAGGAGATACAGAATTAAGAAGAGCCTCGCATTTGCAGTTGCTGGTTTTCCGCGTCGCTGCACCTGTCGAGGTGCATATGTGACCAGTCAGCGGTAGAGCAGTGCCCTATTTTCGTCGAGCCGCAGCGCACGCGGATAAAATTGAGAGAAGAACAGGCAAGTTACGTGTACTGGTGTTCGCTGAGATCAGCGCATTTGACAGGATACTACTTTCGAAACTGGTAGCACCACATGCCGTTTTGTACGGACATTTTACACTAATACCAGCCACAGCTGCTCACTGCTTCAAACGGTGTCCACTGAGTCTTAACATTTCTAATTATAACGCGAGTCATTGTCGACAAGAACAGACTTTATTTATATTACTCGCAAGCAAATGAGAGAGAGTTTAAATTTGATGATTCAGTCGTGTCGAGTGTGAAGTCAGCGGCGTAATGGTCTGCAGAGCTGCTCCATGGAAGCGCGACTGGGGTCCTAGTCCCGGCCGCGGCATTGAAGTGCACTGTTAAAATACTCCAGCAAAAATCAAGTCCGTCACTTCTTTTTGAAAGCCGTCCACTGGAAATTCTGTGGGACTACGACAGCTGCAATCAATTGTGGGTGTTGTTCAAATCATACATTATAAGACGGTAATTTTCAGTTGCTCCGAAAAAAATGACAGAGCCGACAGACAGACACTTTATGACGCAAATGATTCAATGCTCAGTGATCGAGAATTTCGAGCCAAGACATGTACAAAACTTTCCATAAACCCACCACAATTCTGGTAGCAGCAAACCGTACCCGTTCGAATGCATCCCCGTCTTTTTCGAAACCAGGATAATCAAATGACCTGGCGTTTTCGAACAATGGCTCGACGCAAACCAGGAAAACAGGTTGGAAAGCCTTTCCACTTAGGAGAAGATTCCAGTTAATCACACACAGTACGGCGAATCACTCTTCGGCTGCTTTCTCATGGTGGCAGGAGCAGGGGAAAATGGGCGACCGTGTTATTTTCAGGTCTGTTTGAGACTCACCTCGGTAACGCGCACTTTATTTTTGTGCATAGTGCGTTATTCAGACGTTGCTAGAATGGCTGTCAAGAGACTTGTGTGTAGAATTGTCGCAGCTGATGGGAAGACGGTACCCCGTTGACCATTGCTCAGCTGTATTAAGGCCAGCCTGCAAAGTTTTGGGATGGTGAGAGTCCCAGATCCCTATGTCATCTGCATAGAGAAAAGCGTGACTGCAGAACACCATTGCCAAACCCTCCTCACAAATTTAAAATAGTAGCGGGCCGAGGAGGGATATTGGTGGTGCGCCCGTTGAGATATGTCCGATGGAGGAGAAATCAGTGCCGGCTTTAACGCGGAGGTTTCTGGTGTTAGAAAACGAGGTGATTCGCGATGAGAGTTACCTTCAAAGTGGTATGCCCTCATTTACCGTAAACTGTAACCGTGTGGAACCCAGTCTAGCGTATCATCAAAGTCAAAGAAGGTGGTATCTGATATAAGACCACGATCACCAAGATTGGCCAAGCAGTCCATAAAAGGCGGGTGTTCTTTACATAGAATCTGTTCAGCAGTACTCTGTGGTGAGATACAAGAAGGGGTATATTGTCTAAAACTAGCTTCAATATAACTCGCATGGGGAGACATTCTAGAATTTTACACACAATGCTCGTCAGGCCAACCGCTCGATAACTGATATGAGAGAGTATGCTACCCGACTCACAAACAGGGGTGATGGTAGTCCACGTGCATCCTTTGGGGAGGGTGCCAGCTGAGAGTATCGACATGAAAAATTTGTGAAATGGCATAGCTACACAGAAGACGCTTCTCTAAGTAATCGAGGATGAACCTGGTTTGGTCCCATGAAACCAAAAGGGCTAGACTTAGAAAACAACTCTCGAACGTAGTGCATTGAGAAGTCCGCGCACAAAAGATGCTGCTCTAATACCTGTGGAAGTAGACACTGAGAAGATGACAAGTCAGAGCTGTGGACGGCGGCTTAGTGATCCTTTAATACTTCGACAACGACGCTGCCTTCTGAAGAAATTTCTTTTGTTTGTTTGTCACAAGAATAGAGATAGCTGTGGGCTCTTGCAACGACACTGCATTTCTCTGAAAAGAAAGTTTCTTGGGCGCGCTATTTCGAGCAGTTTTCACTGCCGCTGGAGACGACAGCGGCAAATTTCTCATTCGCGCCTATTGCGCATTCCTCGATTTTTTGCAGCGTCTTCAGACTTACTAGAATGTCTCTGCTGGGCAGGTAGTCTCGCTCAGCTGCAAAGAAGTTGGCGAATTCTTGTTAGAAAGGGACAACGGTAACAGTCCATTATCACCTCGCGCGGAACGCAGGAAAAGCCAGGATCGTGTAATATACGTTCTGTACGTTGGTAGACTGAGACAACTAAATCAGCGTTCATGTAGAGCCAAATGTGATGGTCTCTCATACTATCAAAGTCAGCCCGGTTGAAGTTGCAAACTAACTGCTTCTTTGTGGGTTGCTGTGTTCAATGGGGGAAGTCAAACACAAAGTTCAAATGTTCACTCTTGCTCAAGGGATCTCCAACACTAACCTGGTCAACGTAATCACCTTGATTAATGATTACGAGATCCAACAACAAAGAGGTTTTTCCCGACTGGCACCTGGTTGCAGAATTTACGTGGTGTGTGCATGCCCTCCGTTGCACAACTGGCTGCACAGCAGAGTTTTAGCTGCTCTATGGAGCTTGTTTATGGTGCTCAAGATGACTTTTGGGTTTCAAACTCATCCTTGACATAAATGACAAAATGCTGATTTTAGGTGAACTCTTTTAAATGTGATTGGGAGTTCTAATCGTCCAATAGTGAGCTCAGTGGTGAGAGATAGATAACTTACAATCATGGCGAATAGTGTCTAGGGAGCTTTATTTGTACTCAAACAACATCGCACACGGGAGGTGGAATAATGTTGTTGGATATAAAAGGACGGGTTGACTTGAGACTGCTCAGAAAACGCCCACTCCCGTGTCTTTTTTGCTAGTATCACGGTAAGTTTAATAGACAGGAATACAGATTTCATTATCACTGATCTCCGGTGTCACCCATGTTTCTGTGAGATCCATAATCTGCGGACGCTTGTCGCGTACCAACTGTCACAGTTCTGAAAGTTCATTTATCAAACCGAGACAGTTATTATAGATACAACTTGAGGCCATCTCAGCGTAGGGTGATCCTAGATGGCAAACACAAGAGGGTTGGGAAATGGATCCAGGTTTCTCAAAGGAATAAGAAAAGAGGTTATTAGCAGTGGGTGGGCCTTATTGGGCTCCTTGTGCCATAACTCCATTTGAAGCCTTCCAAATGATTGCAACTGAGTTCTCGCTTCTGCGCCATGGTGTCAATCACTGTGCAAGTACAGCGGGGGTGATGAATTGAGTATTGGGATTCTGAACGGCACACTAGAGTGTCAGGCTTGATGGTTCCCCTCATAGTCACTTTTTATGATTTTTTCACGGGTACTTTCTTGCTCGATTGTGATCTGTACTGACGGTATTTGAGGAAACATCGCCCGTTGGTGCGTTATCCAGTAACGACGCTCTTCAAAAAACACCCGCGAGAGGACTCGCAGTTCAGACGACTTCACGGGTTTCGCGGATTTAACAGATCATGAAAAACCCCCGACTTCTTATTCATCTGCTGTTGAATGGCACGGAACCAGAAATTTGTCGAAGGAGGATGTTGTGTTGAGAATTGTTGTCGAGAAGACACCAAACTGAAGCATAAGCACAGAGGTGGTAAGTAAATAGATGCAAAGGGAAAGTGTTATATTGCAGGGACCCATTTATCTACTTCAGGCAAACGCAAACCTGCTTAACAGATGCGCTTACCACCGGGACATATAACGAGACATAAAGACAGACAATCATCAAGTACAGTATACAAAACACGCAACAGACGCCAGCTATACTTGTTATTGTTGCTCCTGTTGCAACTATTGCCCTTCCCACATGAAATTACTTGGCAAAGCAAAGAGACTGAAAATATCTTAAGTATTCCTGGAATCTGATGGTTGGAAACAGTGGTGTTGTTGTTTGTAGCTCGGGTTGATGGTTTTGGCATTGATATGTTCGCCGGGGTTGGCATTTAGGTTGCAAACGTTTCATCACCAGGCGAGGTGACATCATCAGTGCGTAAGTGTTTCAGCGTATACGCTGAAACACTTACGCACTGATGATGTCACCTCGCCTGGTGATGGAACGTTTCCCTGGAATATTTATCTAATTCCATCACGAACGTTTCAAAGATCGGAGCCGAAGTGATCACTCCGGAAAGTTGTTTCGGAACAGAATCACCCAGACGCAGACAAATAACGCTAACAAAACAAACGGTAACGTTCACAATAAAGACAAAAGCTATTGTTTTTCGGCATCGCGTGTTCTGTTTTCAGTAGAACAGATCGGAAAAATGACCGGAATCAGGTATCGTTTTGCGGGCTAGTGTGATGTCTCGTCGATTCGTGCAAACTTCATGTTAAATGGATTCAAGCCGTAGAGTCCACACTGATACGTCAGACACCGAAGACTCCTCATTGTTTTCGTGGCCGTGCGGCAAACTTGGTCATGCAATAAGGTGTTTTTGCGAAGATAAGAGGAACGTGCTTGTATACACAAGCCTAGCAGTCGGCGAACGGGGTAGAATAGGTGGGAACAGAGTTCGTCCGGGGTCAGGTAGCCCAGGTTACGGTATCCTTATTTGTCACCATCCGACAGTTTACGTGGAGACTTGGTTCCTGGGTGACACTGGACATTAAGTATTTCTGTGGTTCGGATGCACGAATTCTGGCATCATCGAGATGATACAAGATGGCATTATTATGACGGATTCTCATGACTTTACACATTATCGTATTCAAACGTATTTTTTCTAACATACATGAGTTGCACAGCGCGCCCAGTTCTGAAAGTAGACTGGACTCATCAGAGGTGTCTCGGACGAATCCCTAAGTGTTTGTGTTGCCTGTGTAGAAAAAACGCCTGAAGGTGACATCAACAGCACTTCACTGACACATGGTGAACACCAACGGTCCTGGAGTTCACCCTTACAGAACTCCTCACGAAGCCCCTCGGACTGATGATTAGGTACCGTTAAATGGGGCAGGTATTGCGCGTCCACTTAAATGCTCTTCCAACCACCATGGCAGTTCCCCCCTAATTTTTTCTTTTTTCAGCTTTGGAAACAATATGCATTGGTATACCTTCTCAGTGCTTTCTAAGAATTTCGGTAGGATAATGTCCACTCGGTCTCCAGAATAAACTACTCTCGTCCGCTGCTTATGAGCATCTACTAGTTTGTCAATGCACCAGCCGCCCTGTCTGGAGCCATGCTGTTGAGTGATTATCATTCACTATATGTGGTGATGTTTCCGGCCAGCTAATTCAACAATGCCTCCCACTACCTTTGAGCGTACACTAAGAATTAGAATGGGTCTGTAGTTGAGCGTTGTTACGCCTACCGCCTTTGTAGCGCGCCATTAATTCACAATGCTTCCACTTGGTAGATAGTTTAACTTCCCTGAAGGACTTTTGAATTAGGACACTTACGACTGCAGCTAGACTATCTGCACAACTGTTAGCGGTTTTGGCGTATGTTTTCAAAATCGTGAGGCTTGTGAGGGCTTAATTTGTGCTCTGGTTTAAGGCTGCAAACCCGAATCAGGCGGATGCAGTAAGTCTGTCCATGTTGACATCTGGCGGACTTCCGCTGGTCTGAACAGCAGTTGTTGAAAACAGAGCGTAGCATTGCTCTTAAGGATTTCGGAATTTACCGAGGCCTGGTAAAATTCTGATCTAATGATGTTTCAGTTAGGTAGCAATGTAATAACACTTCTGAGCGGTCCTTATAAGAGCACCTAACATCCCCTGATTAAGGGCCGTTCCACTAGGCGATGGCTTTGTACGCAAAGAACTGTCGCTTGGGAGAGTTCCGAGATTGTAGGTTGTAGTTCTTTTTGTGACATTTCCGATTAGCATAAACCACTGACGTAGATAATTGTTACACGAGTCCAGCGCTGAGAAAATTTGTGTGAGGATTGAATCACCTCGGGGTATTCGAAAATTGAGTTGATGGATATCAATAATTTCAAGTCCAGACTAGTAGGTAAAATGTCCTCGACCAGTGACCATGTTGGTGACGACTCGCTGGACACTTCCGGGAGCCAGTACTTTTTCTTAAGTCGGTATTCCCTGCATTATCAGCACACCCAAACATTATTCAAATACCGACCCCAAAAAGCGTTCAAAAATCATGCACGCCTGTGGGAGAAAATGCCTTTTATGTCGTCCCAGGGACTTTGAATCTCTTCTTAGTGGCCATTCGACAATGAGAGTAGAAAGAGCTAGACAACAGCTAAATTCTTAGGTTCTTTTCTAAGCCAACTTTTGCGATATTTACTCCTCTATAGAGGAGTGAATATCGCAAGTAGGTTTACAGGTCTTCTTCCCACATTTGCTCCCGTTCAGGAGTAAAATGCAATCACCTGGTTAAAAATTACCATTGAAAACATTAATCTTTAATGCACTCGGTATGTAAGCGCTTCGAACTTTCAGTTCCTCAACGTGGAGGAGGGTGTGGCTGGAAATGAGATCAGGAAAGTCACTAAGGTACATCAAAAACAACGGCTCACCAGGTACGGATCCCTAAAAAATCCGAGCGGGATCACAAAGCAAAATTAAGATCCAATCCGGTTGTTATTGTAAAAGTTCTGGCAGCAAAGAAAAGAGGTAATCCAACACAGGGTCTCTCCTTGGACATCACATGCTCTTAGTTTATATGCAAGGGGAGTGTGAGGGAACCGGTCGAATTCTTTTGTAAAGTCGAAGATATTATCTGAGATGTGGCCATTGCGCTGGATATGTGTCAGGTTAACTACGAAGATTGGCATAATGACTCGGAAAGAAAACCATACTCAGTGGTAGCGATGTTAGATGAAAAGATATGCCCCAGATTGGCGCGTTTAAATGAACGCCCACTCACCATGCATGGGCAGATGGTGAGGCTTATTGGCCGGTATCTTACAGGGAAATGTAGACTGTATGTCTTAAAAAACAGTATGATAGTGGACTTTCTCCGTGCCTTCGAGAGGTGTCAGTCCGGAGTGTCTGCCTAAACGTATCACTGAGCAGTGCTGCCAAAACGATGGCCTTAGTTTTAGGAATCCAGCGAATGGATTGCACCTAGCTCCACGGTGCTGTAAGGAGTAGCCTCAAATAAAAGACCGTGAACGTCGAGCAGAGAGAAACAGACTGTCAGGAGTGGACGACAAAAGTTTCGCAATGGGTGGAGTGGATGTCAGCTCAGTAGAACCACATCGCAGACAGCCGAATAGTGCTCCTTAAATACCTCAGCAATGAGCTGGGGAGTGGAGGAGGTTTCTTTCTTTGACGACAAGTGAGAAAGTGTTGAAGGCTTTCCTTGTGAAGGCGCAAATATATGGATAGAAGGCATTTATTCGCGGGTCAAAAATGGGATTTATTCTGTATCACGGAGGCGTGTTGACCGACTCCTCGTTTGCATTTGTTCATTATAGTGTGAAAGCTTCCGGGTCATTCTTTTTTCTCTATGAATTTCGGCTTTTGAAGTAGTCAAGAACATACGTCAAAAGGGAGGATTGTGTTTCGCCGAGGCGGCGGGCAAGCGGAGGCCTGACACAAGTAGAGGAGGAAGAACACGTCGTCAGCCTGGTAAACGGACTTTTTGAACAGTGATAGTTCAGGTTCACGGAGCTGGACTCGAAGTCGAGTGTAACTGGGAAGCTTTTCAATGCCTTCAACTCCGCTTTCAGAAATTTTGGGAATAAAGCATTTACTACGGGATTTTGGAGCCAGTAACAGAAAAAATCAGGGGTTAGTGGCTATTGGTGGTTTGGCAGCCACAGTATTCGTCAGCTAGCCTTCATTCGTGTTATCCAGGTCAAGCAAAAAGGCTGTCTTGTATGTCGTTCGACGTGTTGCGCCCAGCATTTCACAGGGATTGTCACTGCCATGGATATCTAAATTCCGGGGTTAGGATCTTCGTGTGACGTGGATACCTCGTTGAGTTCAGGTGTCGAGAACCCCCCACACTCAAAAGACTGTCCAAAAATAAGGAGGCGGTCTCGTTGTCGAATGTGTTGCATGGAAATGAAGGACACACGATGCCGCCGGGGCAAGCGCCACGACCGCGAAGCCGGAGTTTGTGCCAGACTGCGTCCTACTTCTGTGGGTAGGTAAATTTCTTCATGACACTCGGCACAAGGAACTTCTTAGTTGAAACAACAAAGCATCCCATGCGTTCACGGAAAAGGTCTCCTTGGTGCAATGATGTCCAGAAGATACAAAGCGTTATCGCTAACATCCACGGAGAGCCAGGCCTTTGTTGAAATATAAGTGTGAGGGATGGCGTAACGAACCGACTGCCTGATTTATGGTTGTTTGTGCAACATGCCAGGGGACTACGTGCACACGCACCCAGTGGCCACTTCTTCATTGGATTTGATACATAGCACAAGAAAGACCTTGAGGAAAGAGTACTGGTGTCAAAAAGAGTGTATGAGTGGCAACAGAGTGCCGTAAGCTTTCTTGGCCAACAGAAGTCTGCTCATCACAATTTAGACATATGTGAGCATACATGTGGGCGCTTCATGTGCTGCTGGTGGTCAAGGGCTGATGAAATTCGGGCGGCCTCAACTTTCTAAGCTATTTGTGGGAAATCCTGCGCCAGTGAAAATTTGGGTGACACTTCAGAATGGAAAAAGGCCGAGTGGACAAAGATTTTCTTTCACATCCGGGATGAGCCCGATGACCAGCAAGCCCATGGCGCTGTAGCGTTTGGAAATAGTATTTTCAGGGAACGCTACCACGTGAAATAGTTTAATGGATGAAGGAACTGCGAATGTTTTGCAATCAGTGTGAGACAGCTTTTAAGCCACAGAGCTTTATCGGTGGTTGGCTGTCTACTCGGACCAGAAAAGTTACCTCAGTTGCTTGGGAAGATGCGTGGCATGATCCCTCAGGGGCTCCAAGATCCACTCGACGGTTAGACTTAACGTGTATGTGCTGATGCAGAGCTTGAGGTCATTCTAAAAGTGCGGCTCTATCCTGCCAGTCCAAAAGCGCTCCTTCTGTCCTTGCAACGAACAGTCGTGGAACCCCCATTGAACAAACGTCGGCCACTTTCCTGTTCGACGTTTTCTTAAGCGTCTCTCTCGGGTGACGTCGCAAGCCGTCCGAGTGTCTTCTTGTCGGTTTTTCGATAAAGTGTGCTAGCGGAAACTAAGTTTTTCAGATCCTTTGAGGAGAAATCGTTCAACATTGCCTTTGCTCGTTCATATAGAGAAGAGATGCTCAAAAACCTCATGGACAAATCAACTCTCCCCCTTCGTAGTTTGTTGTTCCTCACTCTGCAGGAGACACCTATATCTGGATGGCAGATATCCTTTGAGCAACCATCACCTCAGAAGAAATGAACGCCACATAACCGTCTGGTGGGCTTAGGTCCGAATTCCCGTGTGCCTTGTTCGGGGCTTCTTCCCCCGCGGCGATGTGTGATGCACTGACATTTTATGGCAACTTGCAAGTACATTTGGACTTGTCTCACTCTCGTTCTGTGTTGATGGCGGACAACAGGGACAGTTACGTGTTTCGGTGGGCTGCGTGTTCCACCAAAGAAGCACTCTATACAGATAACTTGGCTTGAAGCCAGATTAGATGAGGTTGCACTGGTGTAGGCAATTCTGTCACTGCGTGACGCCCTACATTTTCGTGCGGCGACGAAAACCTACCATATGCGTTAAATCGCTTCGATCCACCAAAACTGTTAGGTCCCGTTCACTCCCCTTTCTTGTTGAAACAGCCGGAAGGCGAACAGTGATAGTGCAAGATTTTTCTATACAAATGTCAACGTTAACAACCGCAATAAGTAACGGGTACAATAGGTGCGATTATAAAGTAGATGGCTGACTAGTAGAAACTGCCTCCGATTAGAACGATCGGATTTCTCTGTGGCCTGCTTCCGATGAATTAGAAAATTTTAGCATGATCAGTACCGAATGTGAATGTATTTACAGTCACCACCTTATTGACCAGCGCGGTATCGGACCAGCGCGCGGTGAGGTGCTAGCAGTCGAGACTCCCCTTTTACACGATCCTGTCTACCGTTCGTCAATTTCGCGGACTGGTCAACTATTAAGGGCGGTTTATTCCTCAATATGATGAATGCAAGTAACCTTCAACCAATTCACCCCTTGGCTGCGTCATCTGGGATGTCAGACCACCCTCAACCGCTATCGATTTGTTTAAGCACATTAGCCACTAGGGTCACTTTCCACCTTTTCAACTCACCCCCCAGTGATGCATGAACGTCGAAGTATCAGACACCGCAGTGTGCGCTTTTCTCAGAGACAGGTCGGAATACTTTGGGGAGCGCTTGTTTTCTATCCTGGACATCTACTTTTGGATGAACCGACACATGGCACATTCAGCCACGAGTTTTCTCCTAACTACTCGGTCGCACGTCATCTTCGGAACATCCAAAGAGAAGGCGGGTTTGTGACTTTTTGTCGAATATAGGTCGTTAGATAATGCTCTCTGTAGTCGGCGCGATACAACTTCGTTCCTGCACTCCCCACTTAAGGACCGCATGTTCACTTTTACCTTAAGTATGTGCTACGTTTCTGGCGGCAATAACATTGTGGTGGATGCCTAATTGCGAATATTGGCACTAATTGATCATCACTTAACCAACTTAAACGCCATGATCATCACAAACTGTTCGGAAACTGAGTTTGGTTCCTCTCATCAACTACCTACACTACGTAGCGTTCGCCATCTATCCGCCTGCACGAACCCGTGCGACATTTTCACTACACATTCGCATCAAATGGTTCTGATCCATGTTTGACAGTGTGGTAAACACATTACTAAGTATCACCCAAATAGACACCTAGGCCACAGCTAAGCTCACCTTTAATGTTGGACGGGGATTTGTTTGACCAGTTAAGTGGTTGAAACTTCTCTCGGTCTGTTGGCCCCGACAGGTCGAAATCCTTCCAGTTCCCCTCGCTTGCCACACGAACACGTTGGTATCGTTGGTACTGTACCACCCCCAAGTGGCAAGTCATGTCTTGTTGGCTCAGGCTGGTCTTGATGTCCAACATTACCGCCGAACAGCATCGCGAGTTTCCGTTGAACTCTGGATTGCGTCGCGTGGTTGTTTGAATACCATCCACTAAAACTCGTGACCTCAGAATGTTTGCGTTGCGGAGACTGTACGTAACTTAAGATGTGACGGCCTCTCACTATGGCTCCTCGGCCGGCTGCAGATGCGGGTGGTCAAGCGTTTCCATTGACGACTAAAAGCGATGCCTAGCACGGTTTACACCATCATTCAAACAGAAGTCCTCCCTGTGGTACCACCAGGTATGCGTGCGGCGCTAAAAGTTGACCTTCATGCTTCCAGCGTTGAGCTTCTACTGAGAACCTGGAGATCACGTCTACACCGTGGAAGGAAATTTTGGCTTCAATGCTTTCTTTGTTAAACAACCCACCGTACGGGTATATCGTTTCCATATGACGAACGTCCAGCAATAAATGTGCAGTTTCCGCCCGTTACACTTTCAATCTATATACACACATCTCTATAATTGCTGGTGCTCAGCGACATCTCAAACGTCTTTATGGTAACTCTCAGAGCCCCCTAAAGACAAATTGCATGTGTACCACCAATCGCAGATACAGGCGCAAAATTGCGCCATCGACCGCCTTAAGCCCACCCACTTTGGTTCTTTCGCAACGCCCCCCAAGTTGAATCCTTCTCCGTCCGTTAGGCGCTACGATCGGGCAAGTCTATTCCAGAGCTCCTGGCAGCTACGGTCTTATCACCGTCCGGTTGTTGCTGTGAACGCAAAGTGCATTGGTTGAACTCTTCCAGGGAAATGCAGTAACACAGACAACAACAGAAATAACCAAGGACCAAGAAGGGACTGAGAAAAACCAAACGTTATTGTCCATGAGTTCTGCCCTGTGAAACGTTTGCTATCGCTGAGCACTTCAGCTGGGTACGTTATTTACTGTCCTTTGAAGCTCAAACGTTTTCCGACTCTTTCGGCGGCACGTACGTCTGCGACGCCAGCGTGAATCACGCGGCACATCCGTTTGAGTGGAATTATTTTCCACCTTGTATTCGATGTCGTTCGCAAACATTTCAAACCTTAGTTGGCAGCCGTTCTGGCGCCTTTAAAGGAAATTATCAGGGTGAAGGTCTGCTGGGAGCCTTGAGGCTTGGCAATGATTCAAATGCAGCGTCGAAATATGTTGTTCCTGATATGAAGCTGACTGGATGTCAGCTGATAAAATATAAACCAGACCATGCTGAGGGTAACCGGCACCAGTAGTCTTCATCAGAATCGAACGCTTGTTGTCACACCAACCTCCCAGTGGGGAGCTGTGCAGCAGTTTGAAACTTTTTCTGGCCTGCTGGCTGTATGTCATCTAAGGTAATCTCAAAACGTGGATTTGCACACTCCACCTGGCTTATTAAATAAATTTGTAATAATAATAACACTGGTTTATTTCTCGACGCGTTTGTGAGAAACACACTCGTGAGAGCGTGACCAACACAGTGATTTCTAGCATATACATGACTGAACACCAAATTTGATAATTGTACAACGAGTCAGCTATGTGAGTAGAGTGAAAAAACAGACAAAACTAGACATTTTATGGGGGGAAAATTCAAGTCCAGGCAGGTAACGATATGTGTTAGCGGATTATTTGTTCACATGCCAAATGACTGTGTTGCGTGAACTTGAAAAATCACTATCCTCCGGCTTGCCCGGCTGACGACGGCCAGCCGCTAACTTCTTTACTTATTCTTTTTAGTCTGTGTCGCTCGTTGTGTTATATCAGATTATTTGTAGGATTCTTGTAATAGGTATTCGGTTCTCATTCTCAGCAGACTTTCTATAGATAACACATGGTAAACTCGTATATGGCAATGGTGACTGAGTACGTCCTGCATTAAGATGACTATTTATTACCGCCAGTGACATTGCTCCAACAGATGATGCTGAAGCCTCATAACGGTCGATTATAATGTCCGTGTAGCCTTTCACCGCAAAGTTCAAAAACCTCTGTTTGATAATATTGTTGCCATAGATCCTCTGTATGTAAATAAAGTTCGTTTAAATCTACTTCCTCTTTGAAGCTCAAGATTTGCCGTCCCCTGTCCCCTAATATATTGGCTCAGGATAAAAAGCATTTCAAATTCCATTCTTCTACTCCATTCTCAACACGACCATCTGAGTAGTATAGGACGAGAACTTTTCTAAGACCTACAGAAAGCCCGTAAAAATTTCTACGAGTTATTCTCATCTTCACGGTCGCTCCACTTGCACTTTTCCACTGTTATTCAGCGTACCCGAAGGTCCAGCTCACCATACACTTGATGGCGTCAACCACACAATCTGCGTTCCAGTTAGCGATCGTCAAACCCAATAATTTGGAAAACATCGCCAAGCAGACGTGCCCTATCAACGTTTCTGCACCCTCCAAAGGTCAGCCTTTCCGGTGTAGCAGAACCACGTAATTAGCCTTTTTCTTCCGCAGTCGTTGTTGTTCTGACTCATGACGCTCCTTCAAAAGCTCTTTGCTAGGCAGATAGGTGGATATTTGGGTGCACTGAAGTTTGCTTAATCTTGCTTCGAAAGAAAAATCGCCAACATCACCCTTGTTTTCGAGGGCCGTAATGATTAGTGCCTAGCAGTATTGTACTCAATTGTCTCTTGAGTGGTGGAGGCATTTGCACAAAATCGTTACGTGACGACCCTTTTTATAACTTTCGTAATTCGCAGTACGGCACTCGCGATGGACAGCTTCACATCACAAATCCTCAAGTAACCACTCCGTGGCTAGCTGTTGCTCAATTTTCAGCATAAAAAGGTCTGCTAAGATAGGAACAAGCAGACTTCTCACGACAACTCCGTCTATTTGACGGTAGGACTGCTCGAGAAAAAAGAAAGTGACACTTTCAGTGCAGAGCAGAGAATCAATCTTCAGTATGACAGCCAACATTACTTTTGGTCAAAAACCGTGTAGAGGATGTGTCACAACTGTCTACCCCGGACGTCCAGTGGTTTTTCGAGCAACGCTTAGTCTACTCACAATATACATCAATATACTGGATCCAGGATAGTCGCGTCTGTAAACAACGGGCGTCCATAAATTCTGAGCCTGTCCAGCAACCAAATCGGATCCAAAAGGGAAGACGGTCGCGTGGACGAGTTTCCTAGTGATAAGGTGTTAATGTTCAAGAACAATATGATAAGCTAAAGAGAGAAAGATCCCAACGAACCCCGATACTGAACCCATCAGATATAAGTTCCGAGATTAACGGTTCACACGAATGTGATCACATGCGTTGGCCGCGTGATGGCGGGAATGTCAAGGGCAAACGAAACCAGGGTACATATAAACAAACGTCCTGCAAGAAAGGTAGGGCAAAAAACTACGCGGGAGCAGGTCTCCACAAATAAGCGATGTCGCGATTTAGTAATACATCAAGATTAACATTCACGGGAGAAGTGATTCGTTACGCGCTCAACTCCCATGGTCGTGTTAGACTTTGTAAAGAGGGACTGCGGTAGACCGTTAATATCTCTGTGACGTCCGAGCCAAGAACGGATTTTAAGTGCCTGAGGTGTTTATATTTGTTATGTTTCAGTTCGTGAAAAGATCGTTGACTCCTTCTGCTGTAAGTATTTTTGTTTTGATCTTCTGAAGACGTAAGCAACGAATGTGCGGTAGTTCAGGGGTTTAGCGATCAATGGAAAAAGTGAAAAATTGCTACTCCGGAGAATTAATGCCGGAATGTAATAAACATCGATGTAGTTCATGTGGTGATATATACTTATTTCGAAATGTAAGTGTGAACAAAGAGGAAAGGGTCATCACAATTTGGGCGAACAATTCGTCGTTAGATAGGGACGATTAACCTTTTTATGAAGCTGCCAACGTAGAATGCACTGGTGGGTATACTGAAACGTACGAGTACGCGCGAAATCTGAGCAAGTCTGAAGTATTCCTCCAGTTCCATTTGGCATGCTTAGCCACTTGCTGCTACCACGCTTTTAAGCCTTCATCGGGGCACGAGATCCTCCGGAATTTGAACAAGGTGACCTGGTCAGCGAAAGATATCAAAGAGCGCCGCCCATTTAAGCGCTTGCAGAATTTGCACGCAACTGTCCTAGCTTACGTATGAAAGCAAGCAGTACCTTAGACTGAAACTCTGAAACACGTCGATGGACGAGTGGAGTTATCGGGAACAAACACTCGGGGAAATCGACAGGAATGGCACATTCGTATGTGTAAAATGGTACGCATTACCACCAGTCTTCTTTGGCCCAAAACGTTGAATTGCATGCGTTCTGGGTGTTTCACCGGCTGAGTGAGGCCGTGTATCAGGTGAGGTACCCGCCACCCCGTTCAACGAATCTGATATCTGCAACTGTGCATATATGTCGTGAAGCTGACTTCCTCGAATTGTCAAGTTGTACTTCGCCAGCCACCGCGCATGAATGAGGACGCGACCTACGTGAACGGAATTAAACATTACAGAAAGCCTTACTGTAGACCTAGCAAAGCTTCCGAAACACTGACAGGATATGTACGCAGAGGAGCCATATTGGACAGTAAAAGTGCCTCTCACAAGCAATGTGCATGCCATTGACGACCAAGGCGTCACCTTCATGTCGCACACAAAATTGCAATGTTCAAGGTGATGGTTATATAAACCACTTACTTCGAGCTCAGCTCCTGTTTCAAAATGGATTCGTGAGGTCTGCCGGTTCGGATGTTGTCGGACAAAGTGACTTGCGAAAGTGAGCATTTGGTGAAGAATGTTCTTGACGCACACGTTGACATCGACAACTTCGTGACGGTCTCATCCGTGGGTAGTTTGCAGTTCAAACTCTCTCATCAGTCACTCGCTGTGAATCCATATTTTTTGAATGGCAACGTCCAAGAAGTCTCTGTGGTGCGTCCTTTCCTTTAGCCATCCCTTAACTTCCATCAGCCTATTAGCTGCGCGACTGCCGGTGTAGACGAAATCGCCTTGTGCACGGATGGCCTACTTGAGCCCGATGTACAGCTAATGACACAACAAACAATCTATGAACTTCCTATCCGTTCAACGGGTGGCATTACATTCATGTTTGGACCTACGGTGTGAGACGCAAGGAGGTAACTTATTCTTCCTCATCGTCTACATTGGTAGTTTGGTTGAGCAGATAGGGACTGCATAAAAAGAGTTTGTCCTTCAACGAACATGACAGACGAATTTTGTTTGCCAACATGTTTATAAACGGCGTCAATTGCATGTAGATAACAAAACATGATGCCGCAGCCGAAAACCACACGAGTTGCCACTATTTGCGCAGCAATCTAGTTCTTCGCACACGTCTTCGCCCGAAGGTGCTCTCCCATCATTTCTTGAAAAAAAATCATGCAGCCTACTTAGTGACGAGTATTTCTCACTATGAACGTACCCGTGCAAAACCGATCGACAGTGCACCATGCAACATTTTGCTAGTATCTGATATAACTTCCAGCATCGAAAGCATGAGAAAACGTTCAATGACATATTGTGTCTGTTGGTCCCGTGGGTGGAATCCACACTAATAACATGCGTGGAACGCTGGACTAGTTTAATTTGCGTTCGCGGGGCAAAGCAGATATGCGCATAACTATTGTCTCCATCCCACATGGTGCTCACTACATCTATCGCACTGATCATCAACAGCACTTCCTCGAGGTATTCTAATGTTCTCTCACCATATGTACATAACATACCCAAATTGACATTGCAGGCTTTAACTTGAGTAAATACTGGAGTAAATATTGCAGTTCTCTTACCTAATTTTGAGTTAAGACGTTGGGTTAAGGGGAGTTAATTCTAGGTTTCTCGAGCAAACATCTGCTGATCTGGCAAAGCCCCTTCACAAACTGTCTAAACAGATGTCCACGTTGGCGTTCTTCCTAGCGAATTGAAAGAAGCCACGTTCACCTCTATATCCAAGATTGGTGGTCGGCATTCTCCGGGTGGCTATCAGGCAAGTCAATTTTACTTGCGCCGCATAACGGGGCGTTTATGAACGCACGTCATCTTCCGGCGCTTCCTACCAAAGGTCTATTTTTCTTCATCCAGATTAACTCGTTTTTAGCTGTTTGTTCGAAAAATACACTTATTTTCATGGGTAGCCTGATAAAGGCAAAAAACATGGGTCTCGTCTCATATGTGGCCTTTCTTGATTTCACTAAGGCTTTTGACCGAGTCCAACGTGGCTCCTGAAACACAAACTAGAGGACTGCAAAATCTATAAAACGCTTCTTTGCCCGATTGTCTTCTTTCTTGACGGTGAAACTTTGAGTTAAAACCGCATCAGACTACTTACTCTTCTGCCCGATTTATACCGGATTTTCTCACTTGTTGGTGGTACGCTATCTGCTACATCTTGTATTCATTCAAACTATCGAAACGACATTTTAGACGCCATTTTCCTTCACTCCGACGGCGTGGAAACTGGGAATGCAAGTGATCTGAGTGCAATGTATATTGAGCTCGACGCCGCCAACCGGCATTCAGACAGTTGTAAGTTTCTTCCGAACGACGGCACTTGCAGATGCACGTTGATCGGTCAAGACTCTGACAATGTCATTGTGTACCATAAGGCGCCCATCAAGGTAGACGTCGCTGGGGTCAATCTGAAGGCAGATATAGGCGCTGAATTTTCTCCCAACCTGTCCTTTGTGTACCATCATGAGATGACGGCAAACGAGGGACCCACTACCCTCAAGATGGTTGAGCTCACTTATTGTTGAAACAGTCTAGCTGAACAGGACCCAATTTTTTGCTCACTTTTAAAACACGCGCATCAATGAAAACCGAGGCTCAGTGCGTCGACTTCGTGTACTAGCAGTGGCCCCGGTAGGTGGAAGTTGAAGAAGGAGCATGTCAGGCTAGTCGGACAAGAAGCAAGTCGTGTTTTTCACCGCAGAATAGAAAATACGAGTTAACGGCTGGGCTGGAGAAAAGTACGCAGAATATCATAGTCTAATAAAAAGTTTGCAAGATTTGGGGCCCAATTTCGAGAAGTCAAGGCTTCGGTTGAATTTGCACCATCGGCAGAGGCGGCGTGCCTGAACGCTGGTTTTAATCCAACCGGAAACCTGAATTTTCTAATTGAATGTCATCTTAATCATCAGTCATGCAAACCACTCATTGATGATACAACTTTTATGCTTGTCAGTGGCGTTGGTTGATTTTAACGTGAAGTGTTCGAGAAGATTCGCCCGGAAGGTCGATCCCATGATCCATTTGATGGATTCCATTAGAGACAGTGGGACGGGTGGGTAACCGAGAAAAAGTGTGAAATCTCTGATCTCCTGGCATGGATTCGTTGCCTAACTGGCAGATCTCTCGCCGCGTTTAGGCTTGCTTTTTCCTTTGCTGGTTCGAAACTAGCCAAAGCCTTAACTTTTCACAACTTGACCTTATCTGAGGTTCAGAATCGTTGAAAAATGCATAATGAAAAGTGACTTTGAAGATATTTGTATTAGTCACTACAAACTTCACCTGAATGAGGAAAACTCACTTCGTGCGCCCCATAGAGTTTATATAAAGTCCCTGAATGAGGATGCTAGTCAAGTTCCATATACCGACCTAAAGGACTACGCACTCTACTGAGTGCTTCCAGCGCACGGTTACCACCTTAGACACGGATCTACAAAGGTTCGTCTGTGAGTCTGGAATTTCAATTCCTGATGTGTACTCGCTTGAATTTTAGCGGCTTCACGCTGATTCAGACCTCACACACTACTCCGTCATGATAATAAGACTGATAACAATGTATATTTCTCAACGCGTATGTGAAAAGCACGCTGTATTGCGCGAGATCACTGCAGGTACAAAAGGGCGATACAGAAAGAACAGTCGAACAGTAGCACAAACGTGAAACCAGTCATCAAAAAAGGAAGTGTTCAGAAAGAAAAAACTATTGTATTTCACGGGACTCTTACGCACACGGTAGAAAACTAGATAGTTCGCATGCCTCGCGGATTCGCTCCGAAGAATGGGAAGTTACACTAATTTAATTAATTTATTGAAACAAATAACGTAATTATGTGTGGATCGATCATCTAAATAATTCAAGGCCACTCTGGACGGAACGTCCAATTACATCTTTAGAGCGTTTTGCCATTGCGTAATATAACTAGCGCTGGATAAATGTCAAAATATGTCCGCTTTGCCAGGGCAGGGCGGAAAATTCCGAAATCCAGCGAACACTTGTGCAGAATATAACGCGTGGCGCTTACAGTTGGTAATTATATTCTGCAACTTTCCTGTATATTTTTTGCACATACCGTTTTGTTAACTTCATCTGTATAATTGTTTGAAAGCATCATCACTTATGTTGAATTTGGTCGTCTTGATCAATAACAACGGGATTTACCGCGCGCAGTCCCTGACCTCTACTTCATCGTAAATATTTGGGCTAGTTTATTGATCGCACGGCGAAACTTTTTTCAGGCTCGCGTGTTTATTGCCCTTTCGACGCCGAGCGTTCGCCATTCCACGTCGTGTGTGAACTTATCTATCAGTCGCCGTTCGGACCTCCCTGCCGGCGCTGTCTTTCACCTCGGGCGGTGGCCCATCCAATTCCACGGATTTTGACTCGTCAGTGAGTCACTCCCATTTTTTGAAAGCGTCTCCCTCTTACTTATACGTATACCGTCGGTACACGCCCGTTACTGTTCCAGCTTCTTTCAGTGTTACCATATTTCGGTTGTTTCTAACCATTTGAATGATTAGACCACTACAAACGCAGGACTTTGTCGAGTGCTAGAAAACGTAGAAATGTTGGATCGTTTTGGCGAACTGTTTTTCCAAGCAAGGTTTCGTGCATCCACCCGTCGCGGAAATTTCCCTCGCACAACGGATAATTTTGGGATTAGAAAAAAACTCAACCCCACAAGTTAAGCGGAAAAAATTTGGGGTGCTCATATTTACTGCGACGAAGAATCTGTATGCGACATTTTTTAACTAGGACTTCATGCGATCTTATCATTCTCGCTTTGGTGATTGGAATATATGAACACGTCACCAGGTTGTTGTGGCATTTCGCGGTTTCCAACAAGAAAATTCTTCATCATAGCGAACGTTAACAGTAGTCGATGATATTTCGGAAATGTTTGCAGCACCCTTTCTTGCACCTCGTCCACGCAACAGGTCTTTTCTTATGGAGCTACAACCATTGAAACAGCTTTTCCCCTGAAGTCGTTTGCTCCTCTCACGGAACCAGTTTTGAAGCACTGCGAGATTCTCATTCACTGAAAACCCGGCTGAACCCGCCATCTTCCCCTTATCGTAGTACTTACTGTAATCCCCAAGAACAGTGTTACATCCCGTTTTCAGTTGTTGTCTTCTGGGTTGCCAGACGTCTGCCTGATGTTGAATAAAGCAGACTGATTGAATTCCGGCACCCTAGCTGTCCTGCCTCAAACCTCTGTATCAATCCCTGGGACCACACTTTTTTATGAAGGCTAGACCATAGCGACCGAAAAGACTACAGCTGATGTGTTCATGGTACGGTTCCAAGGCATCTACCGGTCGAATAATAATGTACTTCCTTTTAACTCTAAAGATGCAGCCATGGCGTACAAGGATATTACGATTTGGGAGGCTGAGTGAGCGACACCCCTGCTGGGCAGCAAGAAGGGCGCAATACTCTACAAAACCTTATGACGCTTGCCCAAAATTCTGGCACCATATTCTGCCCATATGCGCAATCCCTCTCTGAATACGGAAGCAGCCGTGAAGAACCGGAGAGAAATTATTTGGTCGTCTACGAGCGGTCCACGTTCACGCTAAATCGCACATAATCACTTCATTAAATAGATGTCCTCGTCGACATCAATTTCCAGAAAGAACAAGTTGTTTGCAAAAACGGTTAGTGAGGAAACGCTGGTAAGAGGTGGATTCAATAGGTCACTCTCAATAACTATATGAGAAAATGAAGTCTCCGATTTCCGACATGAAAAACCTCCAAAAATGAACAGATACTGTGCCCGTACAAAACAATCGACAGCTGCTCACTGCTAAGTGATTGGCGGCGGTGGAACGGAATTGGCCTCACTCAAACGAATACCCACTGATTAAGTCGGAATAAACGACCGCCCCCCGGCAATTAAGGAGCGATGTGAATTTTGAGTTACTCAGAAGCAAATAAAAAAGGGAGAAAGTTTAATTTCAACACAGAATTCCACATGACCCAAACTGAATCTAACTAAGGTACATGACAACAGTAGCTGGGGTATGAATGAAGATGACTTACGCCTTTATTTCAGGGAGATGGTGAAACACAGGATCGTTTTTGAACAACGTTCAAGCCAAATGCATCGACTTCAAGCATGTTCTCACGGACCTTATCAAAATCAACGGCAGCCGAAACAGTTCCCATCTCGGAATACGATAAGCCATAAGTTGTCAGAAAATACCAGCCGGAAGACTGGGATAATGTCGTCAGTAAAATTTCTGAACGCATATTACGGAAAACTATCTGCGGATTCCCCTGCGCACAGAAATGTTTTGAGGCCTTTCAACACGGTTCTCCAAATAGTGAGTCTCTTCTCAGTATTCTGCTGTCGAATTCAAACCCTCTCACGGAAATGCTCGGTAGAGAAGAAACTTTTGGCACACAGAATGCCCTCTGATGGAAGTTCTCCGTCGAGTGATCTACTACAAGGTTTGAGTGTAGCTCCTTCGTCTTTCCCGGCATAAAAAGATGAATTAACAAGCAACCTGGTCTATTCATTCACATCAGTTACACAGCTGGTTGAGAGTGCGCTGAACTCAGACGCCGTCCGGCAAAATACCTTAAAAACCTGTGACTTAGCGTTTAAGTGATAATTCTTGATGAACGATTCGCCAACTGAAATCCATTACCGCCAGCCCACATCGAGCGGTGTCTGGTTCGTTTACTCGGGCGAAGTTGCACCTCACTTGGAATACTGTACGCAGTTGTGGTCCTCATCATTCAAAAAGGATATGGCCTTTCACCAGAAAGCCCGAAATCCTGCCGCACATATGGTGGAGGGTACAAAGTGCCCAAACTATCAAAAAAACGAAGGCCGTCGAACGTGGACCTACCGAACAACGAGACTTAGCTAAAGTAGTTAGAATTGCTCGTTACGCCAACACAATTTCTCAAACATTTTTCTGATGCGACGTGATCAAGGTTGAAGGGGTAACTGTTTTAGTACCAAGAACAAGAGGTCTGCGCTGACCGTCCGGTTTGTCTTTCTACCAATCTAGCAGCAAGATATTGGAACAAATTCCACGTGAATATTTAGGAGCCCGTGAGCAGGAGAGTGTTCGGTCGTGAGCCGGACATACGTTGGAGTAACCCTCTTCCTATTTGTGGCGGTTCAGGTCGTTAGTTAAGTTTGGCTATTGGAACTGACTAGGATTTTAGCACTCTTTCTTTCTGTATCACAGTCAGCGCAAGTGCAACACAGTGTAGTTCGTAACTTCTAGCCATTCCCTCATTTTCTTTTCCTCTAATTATACGTGCACACTTGATGTTCGAAAAGAAAACTGAAAACGCCATCCTTTTCGAAGGTTCTGGGTCGTTTTTTCTCATTTCGCGACATGTCCCTTGTATACTGAATTTCGGGAAGTTCAAAACCAACGAAATTCGCTATCAATTTCAGCGTATTTGTCGATTGATCTGTCACCACGTTCTTCTTCACAGTGGAACTTCGCTCCAAAGCTACCAAGAAGTCACTGGGACTCCTTGTGACGTTACCCGCTAAGATTAGCGCGGAGGAAGTACTGGAAAAGATGGTTGATCTAAAGACAAAGCACGTAAACCTCAGGGGAGTCTCTCTAGATCGCTCACTGCAGGAGCGGCAGAAGCGCTCTCAGCTTGCCAGAACAAGGTTATGCATCAAGGCTGACCCCAAACTCCAGGCTAGCGTTAAGGTCCTTATCCCTGATGTCAAGGGGACACCGGTGTCCTCGGACGAACCACCCCAAGCACACACTTCAGAGGCCACTGCCCCCATCTCACTGGAAAGTCAAGCGCCTGTAGATATGCAGGGGGCCGGTAAAACAGATCCCAAAGGTGCTAAGGACCACCAATCTTCTAGACCCCCAATCATCTCACACAAAAAACGGCCGCAAAAAAATATTTTATTCCTAAGCTTTACAGCCCAGTGAGTCTGCTGGGATCCCCTCCTGCGTCAAAAATGGTCCAAAAAAGTGTCATTCCGATGGCTCTCCCCCCGGCTACATCGGGGCCATTTCGTCCTATACTCTCTTCCCATCTACAACTTTATCCAAATTTTCGAGGGTGCAAAACCGCAAATCACCCTCCGAAAGCTCTGAAAGCAAGAGCGGTCCGAACGTCATTGACCTTGGGCCAAGAGAAGCGGACGAAGCGTCCAACAGGGACGCTCACTTATGCCCAGGCTGTGATGAAACGGCCACCACCCCCCAAGAGGGCTCACAGAACTACGCCGCCAGTTGCACAACCCCCCTCACTACTGAGGCTACTTTCCCAAGCTTTCCCTCGTGCACTTCTGTCTCTTTTTGCACCCAGCCAAACGAAGAAGTAGCCTTAAAGTGCGTGTACACCAACTGTCTGAGCCTTCTGAACAAACTACCAGAAATCAGACAGCTGGTCCACGACACTAGCCCTCACATTCTTGCATTAACAGAGACCTGGCTTTCCGCGGATATCAGTGATAATGAACTGCATGTCCCTGGTTACTCTTTATACCGGACGGACTCCTCCCGTGGACGCATGGGAGGCTGCGCCGTTTTCCTAAGCCAGAAGCTCCCAGTGCCAGCTGTCGTAGGGGAATTTACCTTCCCAGAGAAATGCGACACGCTCTGGATTAAACTCCAACTTCGCAAACGTGACACGCTTCTTACCGGTGTTGTGTACCGCTCGCCGTCATGCAGTGCATCCGACGACGAAGCCATCCTTGCTACCTTAGACAGACTCACGTCTGCCCAGCGTTTCTCCCATCTTCTTATTATGGGTGACTTCAACGCACCCAAACTCAACTCTATGGCGGCTTCTCATGAGGACTGTGGCTGCGGGTTCTCGAAGTCCTTGGCAATGTTGATCCATGAGAAAGCCTGGACACAGCATGTCGATCTACCTACAAGGCACCGTCCAGGACAGACACCCTCCTTGCTCGATCTGGTCATTACGAACGAGGCTCACCTGGTAGATAGGGTGGTCATCAAACCGCCGCTAGGGCATAGTGACCATATGCTACTAAACTTTGACTTTATCTGTTACTGGCTCCAAAACGCTGTAACAAAGACTTCATTCCGAAACTTCCAAAACGCAGACTTTAACGCACTAAGGACGTTCTTAAGCACACTCAGCCTCACATCCGACTCAGTGAACTTGAACTACCTTTCCTTTAAAGCTGCCATTCACGAAGCCGATGAGGCATTTGTTCCTCGAAAACTATTGAAGTTCTCCTCTCGTGCACCGCTTCCGCGGAACATACGCCGCCTTCTTGAATTACGTTCTCGTCTATTCTCTAAACAGAAGCTAACGGATAGGCCAGAGGATCTAGAGGCCTTTCGCTCTGTACGAAACAGGTGCAAGCGGGAAATCCGGCAACACACCCAACACGTACAGTCGAAAATCCTACAAATAGCTCACGAGAATAAGAATTTTCTTTTCAAGTATATACGACGCCAGAGAAAAACTAAGCCCTCAGCGCTTTCTCTGCGGCTTCCCGACGGGGAAACCTCCTCCAACCCCCAAGTGGTTGCCGAGATGTTCAGGGAATACTACTCATCAGTCTACAATGTGGATCTGCCAAACTGGCATCCAATTCTCCCGCAGAGGCACTTCCAACAACCCATCCTGACAGCTGACTTTTCTGTGTCTGACGTTCAGGACCTCTTGCTTAAGATCAATCCTTATAGTGCCATGGGACCAGACAAGATCCATCCCCGGATCCTCAAAGAAGCGGCCGTCAGTTTGGCGATGCCTCTCTTCGATCTGTTTAAACAGACACTTCGGACAGGCACTCTTCCGGAGGCATGGAAAGAGGCCAATGTCTCACCTATATTTAAAACAGGCGATCGTCATTCTCCTGCTAGTTATCGACCGATCAGCCTTACCAGCATCCCATGCAAGATAATGGAGCGACTGTTAAAACGCACTATCTTTAAGCATTTCTTCTCAAATAACCTCTTCTCTTCGACCCAGCATGGCTTTCTTCCTGAGCGGTCATGCATAACTAATATGTTAATCTTCATGGATAGCCTAACAGAGGCCAAAGACAATGGTCATATCTCGGACGCTATCTTCTTCGACTTTGCCAAAGCCTTCGACCGTGTCCCACACGGTCCTCTGCTGCATAAACTAGAAGCCTATGGGATCCAAGGAGAAGTTCTCCGCTGGATAACCTCCTTTCTTGGTAACAGGACTTTCAGAGTAAAAACCGGTTCAGGCCTTTCGTCCCCATCCCCAGTCTCTGTGGGGGTCCCTCAAGGATCGGTACTTGGTCCATTGTTGTTTCTTATTTACATCAATGATCTCCCCGATTTGATCTCTAGCAACGCTCTCCTTTATGCCGACGACTTAAAAATCTGGAACGCCTGTGACCCCAGTGCATTGCAGATTGACCTTGATCGTATTAAGTGCTGGTCAGATGATTGAAGTCTCCCTCTAAACGACAGTAAGTGTGCGCACATGTCACTCGGAGGAGACTCTGGGAACCTATTCGTGATACATGGTGCACAAAGTGTAGTAGGTATCACGAAAGTAGACCTCAAAAAAGACCTAGGGATCTGGCTATCGTCTGGGTTGTCCTTCTCTTATCATCACCAGCTGGCCGCCAAAAGGGGTCTCATGACTCTCGGGATGATCAAACGAACCTTCCCCCGGATTGACAAGCGCGCCTTTCACACGCTTTACAGAGTCTACATAAGACCATTGCTCGAGTATGCCAATCAAGTCGTCTACACCGGTTTGAAGAAGGACATACTCGCCATTGAACGTGTCCAGCGAGTAGCCACCAAAATGGTCACTGGCTTACGGCATCTATCCTACGAGTCTCGCCTTGAAATTCTCGATCTTTATCCACTTGAGTTTCGTAGACTCCGCGGCGACTTAATTCTTACACATTTTCTCTTTAGCACAGGACTTGTGCAACAATTCTTTACCCTAGTAAGTGATAACAGTCGAAGAGGCCACGACAAGAAGCTCTATAAGCTTCGACCTCGGACCTTCCTAAGACAACAGTTCTTCTCTTATAGGGTTATCAACTACTGGAACGACCTACCACTAGAGATTGTTAGCTGCTCTTCTAAAGACCGTCTCAAAGTGTTATTGGATTCCCACCTACTTAATAAACCGTTAAATTAATAATGTATCCTGTTTTGCTAGATTATTATTTTACTCTGTTCTTGGTACTTTCTGTAACCCCCAAGAGCGGTGCTACACCCCGTTTTCAATGACTGCCTTTGAGGTCAACAGCAAACCGCCGGACATCGAAACGAACAAACTGACTGGATCCGGGTAGATTGGGCCCCCAGCCTCGAACCCGTGTACAAATCGCTGAAATCGCTGAAATCCCTTGGAGTAGGTAGAAAAATCAAGTCAGTTGGAAGTAATTTCGTTCGATGTGGTGATACTCTAAACCCACCCACCCTGGCAAACTAATGTGAGTCCTGTCCTTTCATTCTTATCAACCTGTTGCTTCGCGTTTCTTTGGCCGCATACGTCGGTTAGATTCACCATATCGCAACCACAGATCGTTGCTTGAGAGCCTTGCATTCGAGGAAAACACGGTCTGGTTAAGGTTCCGAACTCATTAGTCAAACATTGAGAGGTCAACTAGCGTGAGCCCTCATCAGGTAGTGGATCTGAAACTGAAAGTTAAAAATGGACCGCTGAAAGATGTTCATCATTCTACTGGCTGCATCTGTTCTTCGCGGTCCTACTAGCTTTTGTTTTAGTCTCTTATGCATACCAGCGCAATTTTGAAGCACACTAAGTAGTCACTTTTTTATTTGACCCGAGGAAGCAGATATGGGTTTGCAGCGACAGTAACAGTAGAACATGGTTGACCGTGTTCACGTAAGCTGGAGGTCACTGCCTTATTTTGCTATCTGGATAAAAATCCTATATACCTACTTTATTTCGATCATACCTACTTCAGTGTCTCGGCGTTCTCCAGCAAGCGCTTTCACTTTTACTTCAGTCCATTTCCTACTTCATTTTCACCTGCGGCAGAGTACACCAAGCTCGAATTCCTTGCTGACCCACCATGTAAAAACCCTGGTTACCTGATGGACGTGATCCTGCCGCAGCCCGATCGACCCCTCCAGCAGGCTCTTTGGGTGGGCTCAAGGTTTATCACGTTGAGGTTTACCCCTGCATAATTGCCCGCGGAAACCCTCCGGTGGAAAAACGTTCCGTTTCTAGATTTAGCTGGGCACCAATGACACCACAGAGTACAATGCATTCTACAGGAATATTCACCCATATGGAAACCGTAGCAAAGCAATCGTCACGTCCAGAATGATATATCACGACTACCTGAAGGTAAAAGGCAATCCTTACGAGTCTAACCCCAGTTGTACTGCTCCCTCAGATTTCACTTCAGACACTTCTGTGCGTTCCCCCACCGAGTTAAACGAGGAATTTGGTCACAACTCGATTCTGTTTATTCAAAACTTGTCTAGAAATCAGACAGTTGTCAAAAGATGCACCTGCGCACACATTTGATCTTACACAAATCTAACTTTTAGTGGCCGTCAGTGAGACTGAACTGAATCTTCCTGAGTGTTCCGTGTTCCGTGCCGTTCCACCCCCGGGGAGAATAAATGCCTTGCCATCTTTATTCGTAATGGTTTTGTGACTTGGGAAAATTTCAGCCCTCCGAAAAATGTAGCGTTCTATAAGCAACGCTAGAAGTGCGCAACCGAAACATACTTCTACTGGGGCTTCTTACTGCCCACCCTCGGTGAGCAAAACCGATGGCGATGCCTCTCCGGAGAGTCCGGGAAACCTTCTAGGACTTTGGAGGAGTTGTCATATTATTACGGGCTACTTCGATGCCCCCAAGATGAACTAGTCGCGAATGCCTGACTGACTCATTGACAATATACTCCTGACTTCCTTGTTGACGGAAGACATGGATGTAGTATCCTAGGGCCCTGAAGCAGTATCGTACCTGAGGTCCCTTTTATGGTTGACTGGATGATCAAAATCTTGAGTCTTCTGAAGAACGCAGTGGGTGTGAAGCTGAAGATTAAACCGAGTGACCACCTCCTACTGACTTATGGCCTGATCTGCAACTTGTCGTGAAAGCCGACAGGCAAGCTGATAGTTCGCACTCCATTCAAAAGCATTGGCCTCATCTGGATATTTTCTACTTTAAATCCATCAGGTCGTTCGAATGTACTTCACACGGCGCCCTCAGGCAAAACCTGGAATCGCATGGTTTTCAAATGGAAGTTTGTCGCTGGGCTGCCTTTGTGCTTGATGCCAAAATATTCAAAGCTAACGCCAGGTCACAACTTTCATCACCCTCGCTAATAAACGCAAGTTTTCAAGGTTTACTGATTGGTTGTTAAGTTAATGTTCGCGTTCAGTGATTGATTATTGTTGTGTCAATAGAATGTTAATGACCACGTTCCCTGCCCTATGAATTCCATCCTCATTAGTTTGTCTCTCTATATTAAAATTCTTCGTGATAATGATTATGAACTTTCCTTGCAGACTTGTACGACCACACGAGTTACGCGCGTGACACACCATTTCCCCCGTGAATGTTAATCTTGATGTATTACTAAATCGCGACATCGCTTATTTGTGGAGACCTGCTCCCGCGTAGTTTTTTGCCCTACCTTTCTTGCAGGACGTTTGTTTATATGTACCCTGGTTTCGTTTGCCCTTGACATTCCCGCCATCACGCGGCCAACGCATGTGATCACATTCGTGTGAACCGTTAATCTCGGAACTTATATCTGATGGGTTCAGTATCGGGGTTCGTTGGGATCTTTCTCTCTTTAGCTTATCATATTGTTCTTGAACATTAACACCTTATCACTAGGAAACTCGTCCACGCGACCGTCTTCCCTTTTGGATCCGATTTGGTTGCTGGACAGGCTCAGAATTTATGGACGCCCGTTGTTTACAGACGCGACTATCCTGGATCCAGTTCATTGATGTACATTACAAGCAAAATCAGCGTTGTTTTATTTCTTTCAACTGCCCCGGACCATATAACCAGCAGCGCTGTCCTCTTCGTTGCTCACACAAAAGTTTGGCACGCTAGCGATCCCGGTAAGCTAAAGATGGACTTTGATGGGACTGAACGCTGACCTGATGATTTGTTTTCCCCATAAATTACAGCAGGTGTGCATGTGTTTTTCAGTGTGGACTGTCAACTTTCACGTGACGAGTACTGCGGAGAGTACGGCGAATATTGTAGAAGTTGTTCTCGTGAACCATCTAACTATGGGAATATAATATTGCGTGGCTTCCATTACCGGATAGCTGCAGGAGTGGATTTTCTGCCTTTAGGAAAGGAAGACGGTCGAATCTCCTCTTGGATAAAAGGTGCTCCGGATGATTCAAGGTTTATAAGGGGAACCATTGCTCTGGTACGTTAATTTTGTCATGTATACAGACTAAAAGAACAACAAAGGAGCCGTTGAGGGGTGTTCACCTTGTTGCTACTGGGTCGTTCGCTGACTCTGTACATATGAAGTACGAGCTGAGAACTGAAAGACTCAAGTCGCATCCCATCAATTCCAAAGTATTCTCTGTTATTTATCTCTTACACATCATTCCGTTAGCGCAGGACTCGTCTAGCAGCTCTCTACTTAAGCGGCTCACACTGATGGATGAGGTCGCTGCAACAGTTGGAATCCACGTTCTCTCAATCTCTCAGACGATGGTTCCTCTGTTGTATGGATCTCAGTAACTGAAACGACCCACTATCTTCAGTAGCTAGCCTTTCTACTGGGGACCTTTCAAAACTCTGGGTTTCTCATTTATTCGGGGCGCTGTCAACTTCGTAAATTTCCCTGCCCTCCCTAATTCCTCGGTACTTTCACAATAGTGGTGCCACACTCTGTCTTCAATTATCGTCTCTCATATCAGCAGACTTTGGTGGACATTAAGACAGACCAACTCGCTGGGTCCGGTTGAATTAAGCCTCTAGCCTTACACCCGTGTTACTCGCTGAGGTAATACACGCCTTGTATATAGGACCTACGGGCTCGGCCATCATATCCATACCTACTATGTCAGTATCTGTGTTCCTTGGTGACAATTAAGGTGCCTTAACCACCTCTTGTATACTATACATTCAAATATACACGACCAGGATGCAGATAAGCACCCAAATGGTATATACTAGAATGCATGACACCACTAAACACGGGGCTTTACAAGTTCCATTGTTAAAAAGTGACACTGTATGTTCCACTCGAAACGACTTGCTTCTATTCCCCCATTTCCGACTTTTACTGTTGGTTTCAGTCTGGATTATGGCTAACTAGTCATGTTTTTAAAAGTCTGTCGAAGTATAGGACTTGTTTCCGAATACTATCGCGTCCACTTAATTTAATGCCTGTTTTGATTACAATTGGATTCCCCTTCGAAAGGACGTTCTAAACTATTATTGGAAGATGGCTAAACGTACTCCAACTTATCAACCGCAGTAGAATCTCGCAATCGTTGTTGTCTGTGCGTGTCGCACAGTGCAAGGTGATGGATCTCATCTCAGCTGATGGCGTGTATTAGTAGAGGGCTTATTACGGTCCTCTTAGCTGACACTTAATCACTGTACTCCCGACATTTTGGCAGAACTGCTTCACATTCAAAGGTTGCAGGCCTCACTCTGGATAATAAGCGGAAACATAGATGTGAAGTAGAAACTTGCAATAGTGCCGACTGTCAATCCGTAGAATCCCAAAGTTTCCGGATGCTGGGCTGGAACGGGTAAAAAGGATGCGGACACTGAAACAGGGTGATAAATGTGGGTCAGGCTGAGTCCGGAAAAGTGAGGCAAGAATATCAGAGGCAGCATGGTCAGATGGAATACTCCAAACCTTGCGAGCACTGCGAGAAAATGTCCTCTTTGCATCGGGGTCTACCGTGGTCAACCTCTAATTTGGGGGTGGTTCATCATCGGAGGTTACCTCCTCTAGTAAACATCACTCAGCGCCAAAGAATGAGAAGCTTCCGAATCAGATAGACTAACATCGGGCCAGCTGTAAGCCGACAATACTCACGAGAGTTCACGTTAGAGAAATCGTCTTTCATAATAAGGTTTAGTTTTGAATCACCAGACTGAATCAGTGGCGCAGCATTGAACTGCTTCTAAGAACAACCTGCTCTTTTGAACATGGTCCGGCCAAATTAACTCTCCGGTGCCACTCTGAGTGCACCGGCCTCAGGAAGGACGAACACACTGGTCACATTTTTAAAAAGACCATTTGTTTGCATGATCTGTATATGTCAAGGTAATTGCATTCCTTTCTTGATCGCACCCGTCCCAGTGTTCGCCACCCCGAGTGAGCGGAAACCAGACGCGTTTAAGTGTATTTGCAAGACGTTTGAGAGTGTCGATGCACTGCAGATGACCCCGGCTGAAACAGCTCTGGTCGAAAAGCAGAAAGTCTGATTTGACTTTAGGTCAGAAGTGGTCATCCTTAACAAGTGCACTACACTCACTCTCCCGAGTGTGACGTCTGTTGGTGAGGCAGCAGCTCTGTTCACAGTCCAAAGTGAGGAAGCTACAACAAATTTAAAGGGCATCGCACCCCGGGAAAGGAAGCTTGTTTTGTGGGGACGATTTCCGACCACATTCAACCCAGGCTAGCAAGCCGGAGTGGTGCCGGCCATTAGTTACCATCAAGAGTTAACAAAATTGATTTCTGACGACAGACATTGCTCTTGGGCTAGCAATGGGTCAATCGGACTTTTTATAACGTTACCCGTAAAGGGTTCCACAAGAAAAATACTAGACAAATGAGGTTGAAATGGAGAAAATTTACCTTACTCTAGAAGGAGTCTCAATGAATCGCTCGTCGTCGGGACGTCAAAAGTGCATTTTAGCCTGCTAGAGGGTCACGCATCAATGCTAACCCCAAACTTCAAGCTAGCGTAAAAAGCCCCTAACCCTATTCTCAGGAGGAGGCAAGCGTACAGTGGTGAATCAACCCAAGCGTCCACACCCGCAACAAAGGCAGTTGCCATCGTCCCATTGGATGACGAGCAGCCTGTGGAGTTGTAATTGTCTGAAAGAGTAGTTCCCAAAGGCAGTACAGACCACAACTCTTCTTCTAAATTTGCAATCATTCCGCCTCAAAAAAGGTCGGTTAAAAATTATTTTATTCCCAGGCTTTGTAACCCAATGATTCCTTCGGGTAACCCGGCCGTTCACAAAGACCCGTACTTGACTCGTTCCATCCGGATGTTCCCCCAGTCTAAGGTCATTTCGTTCTAAGTTCTCTTCTAGCCTAAAATCCCACCTAGATTTTCAGGAGTGCAAAACTTCAGACCACTCTCCAACAATTCAAAAAACCGGAGCACTGCGAAAGCCGTCGACTTTGGGAAGACGAAAGCAAAAACGTATTCCACAGAGATGCCTACATACGCAAAGGCTGTGACAAAACAACCATTACACTTCAATAATGCTCAAGAAACTCTGTCGACACCTACCCATTCCTCCTGGCTACGAGGACTGCTTTCTCAAGCCCTTCCTGGTGCTTTTCTATCTCTTTTTGCACCAGGCAAGCTGGGTGGATAACTTCCAGTTGCGTGTACACTAATCGAGCGGGACCATTAGCCAAACCAACGAAAATCAGAAAGTTGGTTCCCTTCATAATTTTTAGCACAGCAGTAAGAAGAAGGACACTCGTATATGCCAGCATCTCGTACTGTCTCTCCAGTACTCAATAACAATATTTAAGAACATTTATGACATCAAAAGAACGGGGGTGAAGAAATATGATAACAAATGGTATGGAGAAAGGCAAGACAGGATTATTAGGTCCATGGGAATCTTAGGCCTACACATAATTGTTTTTGCATGCACGATCCTGGCTTGGAACGACTAATCGCGACCGCCTCAGTAAAATGCTGGAACGCGGATTAGCCCGACGCATTGTGATCTTGATTGTTGATTCTGGATTAACCCGGTACCGGTGGCCAACATGTGCCCGGCGACAGACGAGGCCGGAAGTTTGCTTGATAACGGGACGAAGGAAGTAGACTGCGCAGTCAGATCCCGAACCCGTTTCGGTAGGTGTTCCTTCATCCTAGAGCTCAAACATCTATCGATTTCGCCGATGTAACTTTCGCCGCAGTTACACATTGCTGTAGTAACAGCAAATCAAACTGTGGTATTATTCGGTACCCTACATCAGTCAACTTCTGCACTTTGTCCATACGTTGGAATTTATTTTTGTCGTTCAGTATGGACAACATTTGCCGAGTATACTCCACCTTATCCATAACCACGGAACCGAGGGATTCATCTGACTTCAGTACGACAACCATCTTAGTTTTCAGGATTTATAGAGATCCAATATGACGAGCAGTGAAAGCACGTTTATCTCCTGATGGTGTCAAAATGAACTCAAAGGTAATGTCAGTCAGCATTTTTAAAAAATTTGCTTCACAAAGCCAGCAGAATGTGAATCTGATAACCGCAAAAAAATCATTAAGCTGGGCACTTGAAGATCTGCAATCCAGCTTAATTCAGGAAATTTGTTTTAAAACAGTTCATTCCATCCAGAAGTTTGAACAAAAATGTTAGAACACGAAAGCTGGCGGATGCAAGAATTTCGTATTGACCCGTCAGTACCAAATTTACAATTACATGAAACAGGTTTTTTATATCGAGTAGTTAGGGAGCAGGGTGAATAGTCAATCGGTGGTTCAGGAAAGATCACTACATCCAGGGAAGGGTCAAATTTATGAGCAATTGTTTCTGAACACACAAGGTCGGCTTCAGTCGATTGATTACGACCGCCTCAGCAAACCGCAAGAATCTTGGGTTGGAATGACGTAATAGGATTCTGAGTGCACGAATTGGGTCGATAAGGTCAGGACGTGTCTCGCGACTGCGAACGCCGGTTGCTTGCGTGTTTCAACAACACTGTCGTTCTTCAGTGATACAGAGCTCTGCACCCACGTAGGCAAATTTTCCTTCACTCTGGAGATCAAGCACCTCTGAGTTCTGCCTATGTAACTTTCTTTGCAGTTACATATAACTTGGTAGACAAAATGTGAGGTGGCACCGACAGGCTGATCTCTTTTGATTGATGGGACAGGCAGTTTCTGTGTCCGGGCTAATACACAGAGTTCCGCTGCGTTAAATGTTCGTTTAATCGAATTCACTAGTCTTTGGGTTGTTTGATGCATGTTATAATCACCTTTAAAAGGCAAACTGTTTTGTCCTCCTTGGCTTTTCTTATAGACGGAAAACAAGGCGAACGACTGGGATAAAAGTTGAACTCGAAAAAATTAAGTACAGTTTCCTCAATTATCTTCGGACTTTCGAAATTTGCTTACAAGTAACCCCCTGTGAAAACAGTCGCCTAATTTTGTGGTGTTATCATGGAGTTTCATGGGTCAAGTCCACACTCACAATAAAAAAGATGGACACTGGTACCACTTCCAGTAGACAAACCCTGTTGTCACTACGTCTATATCGACCCTGTCCCATATATACATCAGGAATGACCCGTGTGTGCTGATGAACAAAGATGGGGATTTTCTTAAAATTTTGGTTTTGCCGAATGTTTATGCGGTAAACGCAGTAGAAAAATGAGGCTTACCTTTTAATTATGTCAGCGAAATAACAGTCAATCATATCGGCTGGTTAGATCGACGGTGCATATCACTTAACAAAGTTGACAAAGAGATGCAAGTGTAATGGACCAATAATTGATTCAAAAGGAAGACTTACTGTATTCTGGATTCAGTTGATAACAAGTGTGGTAAGAATTGGAAATAATTTCACACAACGAAAAGGTCGTCCATGAAATAACAGAAATTCAGGAGAAGATTGGAAAACCAAGTTTACAAGCATCACGAAAACCTTTCAAAGTAAACAACTAAAGTGTGTCTGTACACCTCCGAATTTGTGTTGAACACATCAGAATAGAACGGGTAGGTAGTGTCACGTGAACATATTCGAAAATGCTAAGGTAACGAATGTCGAAACGTTTGAGAATAGGTGGTATGAGAGAAACCCGAGCACAAATCGTGAGTCACAGTTTGAACGTACTTGGACATAGGAGAAGTAATGACGGAGTGGCACAAAACAGGAGACCAAATGGGCGTCCACACTAACACAACGACTCCCATGACGAGGCTGACCTCAGACTACGCGGATTGTCCGATGAGGCGGTTAACTCATGTGATGACCAACGAACTTAGCGTATTGTAGAGTCCACTGCTGCGTCCAAGGACGGTCAGTACAAGGCTGGCTAGCCATGGCGGTTTGATAATGTAAGTCTTTCTGATAACCGGCAGCTGGATCAGAAACGTTTGGATTAACTAGGTAGGAGACTAACCCACAATGCTGAACTGGCCCGTGAATATAGCGGGATTATTAAGGTACAAGACCAAAGGTTATGTCCGGGAGTTGACACCAGTGAGGTTAAAACCCTATGCCAACGATACTCATCTCTCCAATCGGTGTTGAATCCGACTAAACCTGGAAAGGCGCAGATAGTATTCGATTGCGCGGCAACGTACAGACACCTTTTTGAACGAAGTCTTGCTGACGGGTAAAATAGTAGGTATGTTGTTTCTCCTCCGAAAGGGTTCGATAGCCTTGTCCTCAAACACAGAGGATATGATTTTTGCAAGTGCGTCTGGCTCACCGGACACTGAGATTACGGTCCATCCTTTCGGCGCTACTTCTTCGCCTTTTTGTGCGTCATGCACTCAAGAGGACTGCAACCGATAGTGGGCATCGAGTTCGCAAGCTGGCCAGCCAGATGATGTTCCAGACTTTTTACTTTTATGACTGCTTTGTATCAGTGGATAGTGGTGAGTACTCGGGGATTTGGTTTATTTCCACGTTGCCTATCACTCACATTTAATTGCAGCCTCCGCATTCAGAGAGACTTCTAGCCAGCCTCTTTCAGAAGGAAGCACTAGACTCGAGTTTCGTTCTCCTTAGAGCTCATCAGCAGTGTATATCCTTGCTACGGCCGGCTGGAAAGTCAATCTGAATGCGAAGGCTCCAATCAAATGGGAGTTGTGATCAACTTGAAAATCAGTGGATACGCTTGAAGATGCCAGACACGTAGCGTCTGATTTGCGCGAAATGTTCCTCCTGAGTGGTTTTGAACTGGTAAAGTCTAACATAACAGAGGCGCTGTTGGATGTACCGTCGAACTTAAGGGCGTCCGTGTCAGCAACACTGGGCCTAGGTGACCACAGACACCGGAAGTCTCTTGAGGTCCAGTAGAACGTATTGGAAGACTGTTTCAGGTTTCGCGCATCTTCACCGAAGAAGCCATTCACTCGAAGTGGTTTGTTAGTTTGTATCGCGTCTATTGGGGTTGATTGCTCCGCTTGTTCTCCGCGCTCGGAAGTCACTGCATTGCTTATGTGGTGCGAATAGTGGATGGGGTACATCCTTAGACGAAGAGTGTCAGGGTGAATAGGGAAGGTGGTCACGGGGCGAAGCGACGACATACTCAGTTATTGTACTGCGTTGTGTCAACCCCTACGAGAAAACGCCAACTCGTTCGGAGTTGCATGTGTTTTCTGACGCTTACGAGATGGTTGTGGGGCTGTCGGTTATCTTATGCTGCTTTTTGATGGGAAAATCTTGTGTGGCACCTCTGAATCCCTCTTTTTTCAAGGTTGGAACTCTCAGCCTCAATATTGGCGGCTAAACTTATAAGATTTATTGCAAATGGACACAAGTCAACTTTGGACAAAATTCTAATTTGAACAACCTTCGTCGTCGTGTTTCAGCACCTGAGAGACACCTCTTGTCACCTCGTCACATTTTTCGACCAAACGCGTTCAACTGCTCCGCGATTTTACTCAGGGCTGTCAACTGGGACACGTTCTATCTGAGTTAACCCTGGCGAAGGTAGCTTTCCGAGAAACCTGCGATGTTTGTTCTCAAGAAATCCACACGTGGCTGAGCGGTCCGGCATTCCTGTGAGGACTTGTTAATTCGTGGTCACCGGACAAGCCACTCAATCCGTTTCTAGCTGAGGAACTCGAATTAAAGAGGGTGCTGGTGGTAGCCAGCGTTAGTAGCGCGCAATGGTACTTGGAGCTTGTTTCGCATTACTCTCACTGGTATACCATACTCCACGCGGTATCGTGGTTAGTACGTTTCAAGAACTGTTTTGCTTGCATAAAGGCTGATCGGCGCTCTATAATTATGTTGGCTTCTTTGCGTAAGTTAGAATCGGATATGGCTTGTGAACCCATCGTCCGACTGCAGCGGCGAAGCGCCCTTGGTGAGGGCTATGCGGAACATCCATGGGCCGGTAGGGTACGCTGGCTAGACTAAAGCTTGTCGCTATCACCGAATTTCCGTGTCTCGGCGAAAGGGTTCCAATCGGGAAGTCTAGTGGTACTTCACTTGCGCGGGTAACTAGAAATTTGGTTGAAATTTTCTCATTGGCACTGTCTATTCATAGTTCTATCCTACTAGTGACCTGGGTGTGAACCTTTAATGATCCTCCCGAGAAGCGAACTTTGACACAGGCTCGGAGGTCGCAAGTTGCGGCGCCAAGAATGCTGGTCAAGAGTCCTGTATAGTCGATGGGGTATGCACAGGCAGTAATGCTGCGCACGCAGCGTCGAAGAAAGGCCGTCAGAACAGCTCAAAATACCAGTCCTAGTCCAGCTCCACCACCCTCCTAAATTCAAGGTCTTCTTTTCCAAGCTCTTCCTCGCATTCTCTTTCTTCTTCTCTCGCGGAATCCAGTAAGGAGCAGCTTTTGTAAGTATGTATACGAACTGTCTGAGTCCGTTCAATGAAGCACCGGAAATCTGACAGCTAATTCATGAAAACATCCCCGCATGTTCGACTTCACAGAGACCTGGCTCGCAGGTGATATCGGCGACAGTGCACTAAGTGCCCTGGGGTATTCAGTCTACCGGGCTGACTCCGCCCGATGGAGGATGGAGGCTTTTCGATTTTCTTCCAGCAGTATCTCCCGAAACCTACGGTTATCGGTAGCTTTCAATCCTCTGATAAATGGGACGCTCTGTGGCTTCGCCTAGCACTGCGTGGCCAAGCTTCACTCCCAATAGGGGTTATTTATGTTTCTCCTTCATCCGAGATCTTCCACAACGGCACCCTTTTGGTAAGCCTGGTCAAACAACTAGGACTACTACGTTTTACACACCTGCTTATTATGGGTGCATTTAATGCATCCAAGGTAAACTGGATATCAGTTCCTCGAAAGCGCATGAAGTCTCCAGTAATGTTCTAACTGGTGTTCAAAGTATTCGTTCAAAGTCAGCTACCTTTAGGCCACTAATCCATCCTGGACCAGATGGTATCGCACCGGTGGTCGTCAAGCAAGCAGGTGAGAATATTCCCATCATCTTACTCATTTTGTTCAACCTATCACTTTTGTCTAGCACCTCGTCCATTCGGTGGAAAATCTCAATCTTTGCAAGAGTGGTCCAAGGCAGGACGTAAGTTATTATTGTCTCATCAACCACACGTCAATCTGCTCGAGGATGTTTGAAAGGATAACAAAGGTGCACACATTCGGGATCTTAAAGAGACGAAACCTTATAAAATCTTCACAGCACGGTTTCCTTAGTAAACGCTCTTGTATGACATGTCAGCTGGAATTCTTAAACCATATATCGACGTCCGTTGACGCAGGAGATGCGGTAATGATCATACACTTGGACATGCGTAAGGTTCCTGATCATGTGCCTCATAAGCGCCTATTGATCAAAATAGCATCGTTTGGCATACGAGAAACCTTGTATAGCTGGATGTTGTCATACCTTGAAGGTCGAACTCAAACAGTCAAAATAAATGAGCAATACTCAAATCCAAAGCCAGTAACCAGTGGAGTAGTCCAAGAGATCTAAGAATGCGGTACTCAAACTCCCCCAATTTCTCAGAACAAGTATGCTTCCAGATAGCAAAAACTAAAAGAACAATGGACTGTATCAAAAAGACGGTCAGTTTATCAGACGCGAAGCTGACGCTCTACAAAACGTGTGCTCGGCCCCAACCCAAATATTTCACTTTCGTTTAATGTCATCTACGCAATTCTGGTAGGCTTGTGTTGAAAGACCTCCAACGATCGTTCACCGAAAGCCCATTAGGATATTCTCTTCCGCTCACCTACAGACAGCGCTTTGAAAAACTTGGTATTGGTCCACTTTGGTTGCGTTGACTAAAGTTGAACCTGACGCTGCTGTATAAACTGATACATCCGGATACGGCTACCGCAGCATTTACCGTCCATTCACAACACAGCCCTCCACATAGTCTAAGAAATAATGGTTCCACCTTGCCAACTCTATTATGTAGGAAATATATACCCGCGAACTTCATTGTAGGGTATTTCTATAGTTGGACTAAACTCCCGAATGAATTTCGGGCCGGTAACAACATTCAGCGTTTTAAAAAGGTTTGGACAGATATCCTACGTTAACAAACACAACGTCTACCTTCAGACTCACTGTATCCCCCGGTGATATTTTGAGTGTGGTCCGGGAGAAACATTTAGCCGTCAGATGCGCATTACGTAAACAACCATCCCGCTGTGTTACGTACCTCGGAATATGAACGCGGCGCTCAATAATAAGTCCAGCAGAACCACGCCATGTAAGCTTTAGTTATTACACGTTCGTTTCTTGCGGCCCCTCAAACCGTCGACTCGTGTGCCCGAATAAATCCCGAGTACATAGCAAAATTCCACAACAACCAGTAAGTATGGTTGTATATTCCAATAATCATAGCAAAAATAATAATATCGTATGAGTCCTTTTTCAAAAAATTCCACTAGCACATTTTTTGTCATAGTAAATGTTATAACCCCACATTTTCTCATTTAACATGTGAAATTTCATTCTCCTTTCCGATCCCCATATTATCCATTGAGCAAGGAAATTTTTCTGCGACGGATGAGCGCACGAAACCTTGTCTTATATGGACGGTTCGTATGATGTTCGATGTTTTTTCGTTTTCGGGGAATCTACGGAGTCCTGCGTTGAAATCTGCCCAATCGTTCGCTGTATTTTGGGATTTTCCGCTCTGCCTCTCCAAAACCGAATTATATTGACAGTTTTCGAACACCAATTTTGTCCTCTAATGGCTAAACACTTCAAGGATGCGTTTGGGCATTCTTCCAGCAGTGACCTTGTGTAATATTCAAATGGGTCCGTCAAGAGCGACAAAACACGATATTCAACGTTCGTACTCGGAGCGCAATAGAGTCTACCTTACATAAAAAGAGAAAAGTCACAAGGCAACGGGGAACGCGTATTTACACGACACAGATAGCGAAGAAGATTCCGTTCACACCGAGTCCTTGTCCATATATATAGGGGACCCCACGGTCCGGAAACAAACCACCAATCAGAAGTGGCCTCATGTTCACTGACCGCTGACCTCGGGCTCTGGTTGGTCATCTTCCTCAGCCCCGTGCATAGATGCGGTCAACCAGCCTGTTCGAGGACCTGAAAGGAAGCGGAAGGGAGTGTATATGATCAAACAAGAATGCGGCACACTACAAGCTACTACACTTGAACTATTTGAAAAATTGCCCATCCCACAACCTTGTAGAAAGTAAATTAGTGTAACAGCCCATTTGTTTGAGACTAAATCTGTGAAAGGACCAAACTATCTCCTTTTCTGTTGCGTGCGTCAGTTTTCATAAACTACATTCATCTGCTTGTTGACCACGTCCTTCTTGACGGCAGGATTCACGTTTGTGCTACTAACCACTTATTCGTTTTTGTATGGTTTGTAAATATCTGCAATGATCACGCATGACCCAGCGCGCGTATTGCATATGCGTTCAGATATATATTGTTATTATTAGCTATCATCCTCCTTAAGCCACCTTTTCAGACCCGCATATTATCGAAAATCCACCGTGGTCGAACGGTGGCCCAATGCGTGCGCAAAATGTGCGGTTTCGTCTTCGCAACGAAGTTATTGGTGAAGTCAACCGGCCAGGTATCAATCATGGAGCTGGTTTAATGGGTAACCCATTGTGTAAAACCATGGTTTGTAGGCATCGTTAACATTGTTAATGTATTCTTCAGGTGCCGCTCGTGACGAACACAATTAACC
>QNGE01005336.1:10496-45263 GCA_008508345.1 Paragonimus westermani | reverse complement strand
GCTGCGATCAAATGTGAGTGATGGTCAACTTGAAAATAAGATATACTCGCCTAGACCGGTGACAATCGATCGAGCGTTTGAGGATGTTGTTAGAAAAAACATATGCCATATGCAATGTGGTGCAAACTTGGACGGAATGGCGCTGGATTTCAATCAAGGTCTCTCATAACAAGTGGACAAACAAACGAACACATGCTCACCGTTGCCGGGAGTCCACCTTATCGAGGATCTCTACATGCTATTGTAGACTGTTAATTGATGGTTCTTGAGTAGTCAAACAATAAAACCCGAGGGTTTCACTCCCGTTTGACCATCACCAACAATAAAACATGGAATCGTCCATCATAATAGAAATTGTTCGCAGAGTTAAAACTGATTTTGACAAAGTACACGCATTTATAAAATCCTGAAGACGAGCTGGTTGCAACTGCTTCTGTGACCGTTTGGTCAAAGAGGTTTAGCCGTATCAGTGTTAGTTATTCTAATGTGTGTGCGTCTGCAAGTTAAATTTCTAGCTTACGATGAAACCGAGTAAACTGATAGCAGGTCCATTGAAGAGCAGCATAACTTCACAAATGTGTGTGCCTGTGAGTCATGCTGTGAACCGTCTGCACAAATATCTCGTCGTCCGACTTATACATCTGTGTGTGTGACAGCAAGAAAATGGGTATACAAGCATGTATTGATCGATTGTGAACTGACAGGTCGTCTTTCAGACCTAGCGTCAGCATGAGGAGGTAGTAGACTGGCTATGTCAGGCTGCCGTTGACAGAACTTGAGCAGAAACTGAAAAGTGGTGAGAAACAATGAGATTGATAAAACATTCATTAGAAGTCTCATTATTACGTGATGTTCCCATGACCTGTTGAATGAGTAAACAATCGGGAAAAGAAAAAGTGAACAGGAAGTCCAAAGAAGTGATGTTAAGGGGTTAGATGCTTAAAAAATAAAGTTCCCCTGATTTTGGTTAAAGCACTACCGGTTACACCGAAACAAGGACACGACAGAAATTGAACTGACATTTCCAGGTTTCTAGATGCTCAATGCTCCTACTGCATAGAGTGCCGAACCCACACAACAATGATTGGATACGAGCACTAAAACACAGACATCGGCGAACTATAGATGGCAGGTAAACTGATCATCAACTGGATCGCGGCCGCCCAGCAAGCAGAGTGAACTCAAATTGGGATCATCCTAGCTACGCAGACAGCAAACACGTCTCATGAACCAGTACATGTACGCTGTTGGCAACTGCTCGAAAAACACCTAGCAATTACGATCACCTGTGCATGTGGCCTGCATCCGCCCTTATCGACTGTCTACCAACTTGGGGACAGTCGACACAAAAAACCAAAACCGACTTCCAACTAAATGAAACAGTTCTTTTTAAGAGTAATTGAGCTTTATTCAAAAATAAACACCGCACCGGTACAATCGGCGTTTGTGTGCATGCACATGCATCTGGTATAAACAAATCGCATGTCACCAAGGTAGAAATAGGGTGGTGGTGTTGACGAGAAGATCAGTGAAATCTGTATCGATTACTCAGCACTCCGACCCGGCAGCGTTTCAGCTTTGGCATGCCTCCTGCCAAGCTTGATCGTGTGTCCGAGTTTTGATAGTAGAGCCTGAGGCTCAACCAGGTTGGATGATGTCATGGTGACAACTGTGGATGTCCGGAGAGACTGTGAGGGGGGAGTTACGGAGAAGGAGCTCACACCATGGACTGTGTGTGTCACTTCAACAGACGAGGGCAATGGAAGCGGCTGACAGAAATCAGACAAAAGAAAAGAATAACCACTTAAGAACAACGGTTCCTGGAGTGGCAACCCAAATAACACGTGTCAACCAAAGCATAGGGTGACCTGGTTAAACATACAGGAATTTACGACCACCGGGTCGCACACTGAACGTCTGATGCAGAAAGCTAGAAGAAAAATAACGTACGCGATAAACACTAATGGAAGCATCTGCAAGCAGTAAACAGACGTAGTACTGTTGGCAGTCTGAAGGCTGATAGAGAAAGTGTATAAGACAAACAAACGGCTTCAAAGCAGCAATGTTTGCTTGGTCAAATCTTAGGCGGGCCCAGGTTTGACGTAACTGCACGAACATTGTACAGTTATTAGATCAGCGTAGACTACTAAGAATGCAGGAGAGGCCGCATTTTATGAGGCACTCTTTGAACTTTTGAAACAGATCAAAAGTTCAAACAACGTTCGGCCTACATGTGACAAAAAAGCCCAAACTGTTAGACTTCCTTTTGATAAGAAGTGGACGGGTGGCGTCTGGATGCAGTCTCTTGATGACCACATCATGACCTACACATTTCAAGCACCCTGTTCTGATACAAAGAGCAGTGCTTCACATTGGAATCTTCTATACGACTTATCCACGGACTCAATTCGTCAACACAACAGATCGTTGCAAGTGGAACAACCGTTACAAACTGGCATACACTTTGGAGGAACCACCTAGATTCAAATTACACTGTGGACCATGATAACTTTATCCAGTCACAGATCGTGAACACTTAATTAAGAGCATGTACGGCTGCCATTCAAGCAGGGAAAAAAGCACAGCGAGCAGCATTGACAGATACCAAAATCACACTGGGAAGAAAAAACAAAGACCATAAAGATCTACTGCAATGGAGAGCACACTTTGAAAACGCCATCTGGCAGCGAGACAAATGTATTTTTGAAATGTCACTAAACCATTTGGACAAGCGCCACTTAACCCATCTGGCTAGAAAAATGTCAAGAACGAACAAGATTCGAAACAGCAAGCCGGTGTTGTAACCCTTGACTCAGTACGCTGGTTCGTCCTCGATATAATGAGACGATTGATCGGAAATCTGGTTCTCCTCCTTAATATAATTAACACGGAAAATCTTGGTCCCGAAAATACGCGACGGTCCCCGTTAATTGCGCCCAAGACAAACCAAAAGACGGGTGCAAAAAACAAATTCGTTCGACCCCGAAACGTGTGCAACAAGGAGAAAAAGTGCATGGTATTTATAGGGTGCATAGTGACCTACCAACATTCTTGAACCAGAAAACCGAAGGACAGACATCAAAAAGGTAGTTAAGGTCACTAAGCCACCAATAAGCGTAGCGGAATAAAGGCCAGACAAGTAAAAAACTGGTGGAGGTCACCTCTCGAATGTTCACGACATTTCCGCTTATTATGATTGGATAGGATCGTGTTCTGGAGGAAGGAGGCGGTTTTGGACGGAAAAAATGGGTTCCTCTAACAGCCGGTCAAAGGTTTACTTATGGACCGTGAACATAGTTTGGTCGAGTGATCGAAAGGGACGGAGCAGGCCAACAGGTAGGTCTGTTAAGTCACAGTTTCCCAGTTCTTTAGGTTGGGGGTTCGGAAAGATTGACATCATTTTCTGGAAAACGTACTAGCCTCCGATAAAATGCCACTCACTCGCTGGCTTGCGGAACACGGTGTTGAGCCGAAGGCTTTTCCTGAGAACTCTAATTATTCCCCTGTTTACGTCGGGGCGTCCGGATCGGGGCCTGCTTTTTTCTGCAGGTTTGCACAGTGGTTAAGCCGTAATGAGAACCACTGAAGAACTGCTGTCTATGATGATGAGCTCTTGGTTTTAACGTGACGAAATGCAACCTTTATTAAGGACAACAAAAGTTGTACAAAACTACGACTTGACCGGGGATTGACGAGATGTTGACTACTCCTTTCAGTATAGTTGATGGGCATCATCTGACAGTTCAGGACTCGAAAGTCAACTAAATGAATCGCCAGAGATGCTGGTTGACATGGCAATATACCAGTCAATATCAAACCCAAAATAAGACGATCGATAACTCTTTCAACTAACACAACTCATCCGGTGTTTTTCAGGATATTATCATCGGTCTTTGTTGCGGCAAACAGCGGCTCCAGTCACAGTGCCATCTGATTAGACTAGAGAACAGAAGCCGTCATAACGAAGATTGTGTGACTAGATAGGAATTAGTTATGGTGATAGATTACGAAATTGACCAAACATTTAACACATTTCGCTAGTATTATCATGAAGTATCATCCCAGTCTAATGTACACATCGTCGTTCCCCTTTTCGTGTACCATACAGCAGAAGACACGGAAAACGCGTAATAATGTTGAGAAATCAGGTTCGATACGTATTTATCTGGGTAAGGGCAACAAGAGTGCCAGTGGTAATTGTCTGTCGCTAGGGGGTAGGATTTAACAAATTCCGTTTCCAGATCATTAAGGTTTAAAAAGGTGTTAGGGTCAAGTTGTAAACGGCTGTTCCACCCAGACAATCCAAATTGCAGAACGAAGTGAATTGAAACCGCATGTAGCAACACTTTAGTGATTAGCTAGTTGAATCATCCGGCTTCTCTTTTCACGCATACATACATTCACATGCGTCACGCTGTGGGTCATCTCTCTGAGCAATCCGAACCATATGATCCACTAACTGTTATTAGCTGTGACGTCATGGTACAGTGGTTTTGCATGTGATGTGTTTTTTCAGTTCTCAGAAAGGTAACTAATCAGTGTCGATGATACCATCAAAACACTGTTCACCACGCCGAATGTAGCCGATCAATATTTCTACGGCGATTGTGTTGAGCAATTATCACTGTCAACAGCGTCCCACAATTATTCGGTTAAAGTATTTTGTGGTCCATCGTGAGCATCGTCCAACCTCGGTCGATCATACCAAACCGAACAGAACAAGCAGATCGTTTGTTCATATTTGCCGTGTGAATCAGACGCGCACATTTTTTTCTCAGCTCTGTCTGCACTCTCTCTTTTGGTTCAGATAGTGTCGCATTTTCCACAAGTAAGCACAGTGAGTTGGTGACACATAATAAACTTAAACCAATGGGTCTTAACATGTGATAATTGTATCCGTATTCTTCAGCACACCTGTTGTCAGCACAAAATTACCTGAGCCCTGGTTCACTCCGTAGATTTCTCTTAGCGTACAAAAAACGCGCTTAAGGATTGTCAATTGGTTTGTTATAACGAACGAAGAAGCATAGGCACTCACGTTTGAATTTGTACAGTTGGAGTTTGGCACGTGAAGAGTTTTCCCGTAGTGCTTGAGCTTGACATAATGCGGTTGTGGCGATGTGAACGAATCTGAACAGCGCAAGAAAATAGGATGGAGAGTAAGCTGTAAGGAGGTTTGGATGGAATAAGCGATGGCTGAACAGTGTGAACGATAAAGGTGTGATATACATTTGAATGTGGAAACAAAGGAATTGGCTGGTAACAGTAGAAATACAGCCAATGCAATTGAATGTGGCTAATTAATGACAAGAAAAATGTCACCGTTAACAAACAGCAATACATCAGTGGCCCTCGGTGACGGTTAACTGCCAAACAATTGTGGAGGAGAGAACAAACGATGAGAAACAGTCGTCAGAAAGCGCTGTTTAAACACTTGACATCAAAATGTCAACACCTCGCAAACAAGCAAACAAGCTGTAAATGAAAATAAGACGTCACCAGAGAGATAGCACAAGTATGCGGCTTTCACTGCCCTCGACCAAACAACGGCGACATTCACGCCACTGAAACCAATTAGCCATTATCTCTCCTAACGTCTGTAGCAGATGATTCTATGAACCGCGAGGGCTTCAGACCGGGATACGCACCCAACATACAGGGGCTAACAGTTCGATGTTTGACTGCATTTCTTAATGTTAAATCATCATGTGTTCACTTCACACTCTAGGCAAGTTGGCCGTGGTATATGTAAAAGGTGCTTGTTGTGGCAAACGACTAGCTGGCATTCATAGTGCGTAGTCTACCCATCTGTTTGTGCGCAATTAAACACTGAGCCGCACTCTAACCTCGCCGTTTCATACCCGTTGGTGTCAGCCGATGTGAGCGACCGAGACCAGGTATCGATGATCAAATACCTGAAGACGGTTCACGTCATTTGCTCAGAATAGCCTAGGTTCGCAGCGGTAATGTGAAACAGCCTTCACAGTCATTTCAGATATGCAACCCCTTACAGCTTCTGCTTCATCCTTTATACCTCTGTCACCGCTGATACAACTGCTTAAGCACACTAACTGATCAATAATCTTCATAATTCCATTATCCAACATTACATTTACGTAGTCATAACAGTCTTACGCGACCACTACGTCTTGAAGCCTCAAAACACATTATGAAGTGGTTGACGCAGCACAAGATCTAACAGTGCCAGTGCTACATAGAAATTGCAAATAGCAAATTGCCGCCAGCATAATCAATATCAGTCAGTTTTCCACTGGGGTCCACGTCTGAATCTTGTGGTACCTGACCACAGTCGTCCAGTCTTTCGCCCATGAAAAGTACTGAACAAAAGATGGTGGAAGTGGACAGTCGTGACATACACCACTCTCGGTAGTGAACCTATTGATCAGTTCATTGTAGACCCTAACCTGAGTTGAAGTATGGTAGTAAAGCGTTGATGGTATGCTTACAAGATCCGTATAACCCTGTGTTTAAGTGGTTCCAAACGTGTAGAATGATGCACTGAGTCAAACGCACTTCTAAAGTCGAGGAGAATGATAGGCGTTAGCGACGGCATAAATCAAGCTGTTACAGAAGTTGGAGAAGAGTGAAACTGTGGATAAAACATACTCTTCATAAAGACGAAAAACGGCAGTAGTTATGTTAGATACGTAACCAATACCAGAGTACGTGCACGTGCTGTACATACATCAGTTAGTACGAAAAATATGTAATCAGAAAATTTCAGCCTACTGACCCCACTCATTGTTAGTCTGTTCTGGCCTTCAAAAACGCGTACAGATTACATCATACAATTCAATAAACCGCTTACAGCCCTACCTGGTTAGTGGGGATGAATTAACGCAAAGTTACATCGATCGAGCTCTTGTGAACATTCATCAGACCCAGCCGCACATCGTTAAAATAGACAGGATGAGTAGTTAGGCTTGGTGTCATGGAAAAACCAATCCGTGAGGACTGAGCTGAGTTTCGTCCTGACCACCACCGCACCGATCATAACTTCAAACGTCGCCAGATGCTTGAATTTCGCTATTCATACGGAAGGTCGACAATTGTCATCTTTTTAAACACTCCAAAGGCCTTCCGTTCATTTGACAGAGTTGCATTCTGGGACTGTCTGTCGTGAAGGGGAGTGGTCCAGAAGTACGTGGACATCCGGAAGGCAATTTACTGCCAGATCTCAGGATGGGCTATGTCTTACGACAGAGTATCTCCGACTTTCGGCATCTCTATCGGGATGTAACAAGATTTCCCAATCTTCCTTTCTTATTCAAATTTGCAGTAGGCGAAATCCTAGAGCGTGCATAAACAAACTATGAATACGATGGTCTGAGACTGGTCCCAGACACTCGACTTCGGGTATGCAGATGGCATCGTTCTAATCTGCGATGTTTCAAAGGGAGTCCAGAATATCTTCGACAGATTAAAAGATTCAGCTCGTCAGTTTGGTATGAACTTTGCATCTTCTAGGTGTAAGGTGGTGTTAAAAGATTGGTAGGACAACGGTTGCCTTATCCTTGGTGGTGAACCGTTGGAAGTAGACAAAAAGTTCGTGTATCGTGTAGGCTGCATCAACATTGGCGGGTTGTCCGATAAAATGGCAAACCGTATAGTTAAGATACGGATGGCGTTTACCAACTTACGCCATCTGTGAAGCTAGCATAATCTCAGTCTTTTTGCGATAGTTCTAGTGTACGCTAGCATAAGGGAGGTCAAAACTTGTTCCATCAGCACTGAGACTGCTTATGGTGTCCAGATTCGATCATCTGTGTCGCCTAGGCATCAGCGGTGTGATAGGACCACCGTATCAACAAAAAACTGTCCAGAAAATAATGAACACCCTTGAATGGGGACGCTATCTCATGTAGAGAAGAAAATAAGTCAATGGTGCTCGTGTTGCAAATTTCAGTATGCATCGATTTAATACATTTTTCTTCCTACGCCTTTCGCCTTCACCTTACCTAGTCCCAATTTTCTTCTTCTCATATATTGTGTCACCTTAATTATCTCATGTTACATATATATATATGTGTAACCAAGCAACCGTTAGGCAGCAGAAGGTTTAGTCCTAGTTAATATCCCCCACATCGTACGTAATACACATTAATACCTCGTTTAATGATCGACCACCATTGAATCCTGTATATTGCAATTGTTCTCATTTAGGCCACCTGATAAAGGCTCGCCAAGAGCAGCGATATGGCGCTAGCCCCCTAATTCCCTTGGCTTTTGCACGTTACAGGTAAACCAAGGATTGGTGAAGAAGATTAGGCGTATCCTCAGGTGTCCTTCAGCGGACCTGCTGACTGTTTTAGAACTATTGCACTGACACGATCAGCGACTAGGAAATCAGTTTCATTTCGCTCTCAATCGTGAGTGTATTCGAAATTGTGTAACCACAAACTACCCACACGCCAACATGAATACAATATTGCATAGGAACAACAGCGTTCACATTCTATACAATGCGGAACTCAACAATCGGACATCCGCTACGGATCCGAGATACTGCTTATCATGTTTCAGACGATTTCCTCCTCATGCTTTTCGAACATGTAAAAACTGGAGTGTCATACTGTTGTAACCCTTGACTCGGAAGGCCGGTTCGTCCTCGATATAATAAGACGATTGATCGGAAATCGGGTTCTCCTCCTTAATATAATTAACACGGAAAATCTTGGTCCCGAAAATACGCGACGGTCCCCGTTAATTGCGCCCAAGACAAACCAAAAGATGGGTGCAAAAAACAAATTCGTTCGACCCCGAAACGTGTGCAACAAGGAGAAAAAGTGCATGGTATTTATAGGGTGCATAGTGACCTACCAACATTCTCGAACCAGAAAACCGAAGGACAGACATCAAAAAGGTAGTTAAGGTCACTAAGCCACCAATAAGCGTAGCGGAATAAAGGCCAGACAAGTAAAAAACTGGTGGAGGTCACCTCTCGAATGTTCACGACATTTCCGCTTATTATGATTGGATAGGATCGTGTTCTGGAGGAAGGAGGCGGTTTTGGACGGAAAAAATGGGTTCCTCTGACACATACTCACGGAGAAAACAGTGAGACTGGAGGTATTGGTCAGAACACAGCGACCTACAAGGCGGATATCGTGATTCACCAATGTGTCACTGATTCAGTATCACACTCGACTCAATGAGTTGTCCAACAGTTCTTGCAGCGTACCTACCGGACGGTGCGCATGCGAGCACAAAGGTTTGTGAAAGAGGAAGATTATACTGTCGAAAGTGTATGTAAGTGCGTCGATAGCTGTCATGACAAGCAGAATCCGAAGATCAAAATGATATTCGCCAACGCCGTGAGAACCAAACAACCTGTCATTCGCAACAAGAAATTTGAGTTTGGTCTTTCAAACTCTGTGTAGAAGTAGAGGAAGAATTTTTGAAGGGCAGTGGACCTAGGGATAAATTGACTCATTGTCAATGCACACACTTATTTCTGACCATGTTCGGGTGATAGTGAGATGAATTTGAACCAATGTGAATAAATCTCGTAGGCAATGCGAAGCGTGACAAGGGTTGTTATTTGAGCCATTAAAACTGTACGGTAGTCGGAGTCACGGTACCGATTAAAAAAACGAAGGTCACAAACATTAGGTCACGAAAATGCTGCGTCCAAAATTTCGGTGATAAAAAACAAGCGGAGGCCAAGCGGACGAATGGAAATTTCTATACTTTCTATGCAAGCGCATTTGTCCGCTAGCGCACTTTTTAACATGAAAGGCTTGTGAAAGGATTAAGTGAAGAACTAGTGAGCAACGACTGGAGAATCCAAAAGGTGGCGTATACGGACTTACTTGGATCCGAGTTGAGAGATCGCACGCGAACTGCTTCCTGAACGGAAACGAGTCTTGACGATTTGGGAACCGCATCGGGCTCGGGCTTATGATATATTACTGGGCTCATTGCATGCAAAACATCATCGCTCGATTCCAGATAAAATCGATGGAATCGCGGGGCATGGAGACCGTTAACAACATTGAACTTCGTTATCATTTTGTTCGGTACGTCATCCGGAGGCTTGTGTTCTTCTGAAAGAGCGGAAAAGTCTTTTACAAATTGCAAAAGATTGACACCGACTAGAACGTAGTACTGGAAATTTGAATTTGAAGAAATCCAAACGCAAAAGAAACTGGGTTTCAGATACATCCGACACACTAGTATCAGTAATGCAGTCTTAATACCCAACAGCGGCGTTGATAGATTCCATAATGAATTGGCTGAGAAATACTTCCTGGGCAGTCAATTCTTTGATCGTTTAGTCGGCTTCTCATGACACTGTGGGTTGGGTGGAAAACTTGACATAAAAATGTGAAATTTCTGAGCACTGGTGTGGCTTCAAAGCTCAGCTGGATATCTAAACTAGCATGTTGTTCGGCATGTTTGTTACTTTAAGAGAAATATGGATTGAACAACACTCAGTTGATCGCAGCTGTCGCACTCCCACAGACTTAAAAATCGGCCCCTTCTGAGCAGAAGCACCAGAATCTAGTTTCACTTTTAGGCAAGCTGTTTCAGTAGCTAGCTCAAATCCAGTTGATGCCTAAACTTTCCGCAAGTGGGTGGTTATAACATAAGAAGTCAACTTTGGGTAAAATTCATACTTATAACAAAATGAAACACTATGTGCAGCGCCGCGAAAACAGTCGCGATGCGTGCTTATGATTCACTAACTTCTCCAGATGATGTTTCCCTGTTTAGCAATTTTCGGCTTTCACACAAGTGGTAATTTTTTACACGACGTTTATCTCTCACCAGCAAATAACCGTGAGCATTTGGTTTACTGCATCCCTTTTAATATAGACTGCTTTCACAAATTTCTTGCACTTAGATTCATCCACTGACAAAAGTGACACTAGTTTATTCCAGTTGGTCAGCTTGGGGCCGTCCGGATCTCCAGTCATACATTTGGATCCAAGTCTAACCTAATCAGAGGAGCCCGAACATTCCGTTTGTGAGTGTGCACGAGCCATCATTTGGATTGCCTCGCAAAGCCGAATGCACACACAATCTGCTTCAGACGTTCGGCTGAGCCGTGGTAGCAAAAATGCAAATGAGTTAACTTGGTTAAGTAGGCCAGGTTACAAGAACCCTCACGCTGACAGCAGTGAGAAAGCCTTGATCACCTGGTAGACTTGCGCGTATAGTGACTGGACGATAGTTGGCAGAGGTTACGCAAACCGCCGTTACCGACTCTTCACCACCAAACACAGATCGTATTACCTAACCAGCTGTTGTTGTCGCAGGATGTGTTGACCACAATCCAGCATTAATTACTGCGTGTTGAATGTCGATCGATGGGTCATATCTGACCTGCTTTTACTGATGACTGACACCACTATGTGCCCAAAATTATTCCTCCTGCAGCATACACGTTAATGAACCAAATGTCAGTGTGTGTTTACAATCACTGTTGTTACAATGGTATCGGGATTTTGACGGTTGCTATGTTTACCTAACAGGGGCGTAACCCAAGGGTACTTCTAACTGTCAAGATTTTGACACACATGGAACATATGCTCCATTGGGTAGGCCACGAAACTACGCTGACCACTTGTAAACCTTGTATCATGACCTGATTAACCAAATATGCATCTATGCTTGATGAAACCACAGGTAGTTCGGGAAATTCACAACCCAGAACGATATTTCTCGGAAAGTCAATATGGACCCATTGAACGGATATAAGAAACGGTTTAAATTTATATTACTCATGAGTAGCAAGCGCATTTCGCTAAAGTTTGGTAGGTCAGCGTGCCATTGACCAGTAATGGCATTGACAAACGTCAGCGGGAACAGTTTGAGAAACCTTGGCGGAGCAGTCGACCACTTTGGATCATTTTGTGGATCGATGGGTAATTGAGCCCGAACGTGAAAATTCTGAGCTTTCGGAATGACTTCACAGATCAGCATTTGCGGCATTCCGGCACGCCGTTTCCACCGCTGGTTGGAATCTAGCGGAAGCCCAAGTGGCTCACGACCGAGTAGCAGTAGAGGATTGTGATTTTCATATATATTGAACATCACCTACAATTGATCGCAGCTGCTGCATTCCCACAGAATTAAAAGTCGGTCCGTCCGAACAGAAGCACTAGACTCGAGTTTCGCTCTCATTAGAGCTCGTCAGTAGTGCAGACCCTTTCCCCGGCCGAGATTTGAACTCCGGCTGCGTTTTCGTGAGGCAACCGTGTTAACCACTGCGCCATTGACCTCACCCTGGACAATACATAATTATCATGTATGAACGCTCAACCACCTTCGCTTGTGAACAATGATCGGAATGTCCGATCGCCTCGATAGGAGATACAATAACTGTCCTGTTAATTCCAACTGATTACTGATGAGTAGGGGGATTTGGTTTTCATATGGATTGAACGATTGACGATCGTGCAGCCTGATCATTGTTCACAAGCGAAGGTGGTTGGGCGTTCATACATGATAATTCAGTATTGTCCAGGGTAAGGTCAATGGCGCAATGGTTAACACGGTTGCCTCACGAAAACGCAGCCGGAGTTCAAATCTCAGTGATGATGTCACCTCGCCTAGTGATGAAACGTTTGCAACCTAAATGCCAAGCTCGGCGAACATATCAATACCAAAACCATCAACCCGATCTACAAACAACACCACCACTGTTCCCAACCATCAGAAACGGTATTATCACTCATGTATGTGCATTCTGACCTTCAACATCAGTTTTGATCTTCCTGGGACGCTGGTAGAATTATGATGAAATTTTCTGGTGAATAGCACGTGTGCACACCGCCTAGCACTGTTTGTGACTGTTGGACCAGGACCGCTGATGCACCCTACCTAAACCTCCTAACGTCACGGACGAAGTCCATCACTTTACCTTACTGAAAAACACAGAAATTCTTAATCTGTGGGACGATTTTCTAGGAAGTGATTGCATTTCAAAATGACTTCATCTGCTCAGTGGCTCATAAATGACCGTCGACTGTACAACGCTTCTAAACCTTCCGTCGTGCACATCCATCAAGGAAACTGTACTTTTATCTAGACAGCCACAAGCTTAAGGTCACTGAAAGCAGAAACACCTGGAAATTCTAATGACAGACGACCTAGATCTATTTGTAAATCGTCCACCTGTGAAAAAGCACGACTAGTACTGAGTCCATCGAGAAGAACCTGCGAACTTCAACATCCCGTAGCCGTCACTACAACGTACATCTCTGATGTACAGGAGTAAACCACACAGGCTTGCTGTGCATATTTAAGAAAAGATGTGGCCCTCATGGAAAGCGTCCCGGGTCGGTCCTGCGACAATCGCACACTCGGTCAAACGTCTTGATTCGCAACCGCAAAAAGGAAGACATGGATACCAAAACTCTTACCGGAAACTAGACAAAAACTAGAAGGCAGAGCATCTGAAAATACACAGCAGGCAATGTCCACAGAAGATAGGCAAGACAAAGAACGAATCAGCCGCAACGACCATGCATAACGATAGTAACGTTTGAGCGAATGAGATCATGAACGGGCAACAAGCAAACGAGGAACGACAGTCCAGACAGAGTTGAAACGTACAGGTGTCTGAACGCACACGTGCAACCCGGTTGTTTAATCAGAAGTGTACAGAAATATCCATCTGACATTGAATCTGACTCGGAAAAGGTAAACCACAAAGTTACCCTTTATTTCAAACAGCTGCATTGGAGAAATGTTGTATGATTCGTTTTGAATGGTTTGCTAGAAGACGAACCACCTAACAGTGATAATCGGTCGGCCTACGTTAAAAAATTTCGCAAACGACTATTCAATCAGGTCTGGTTATTGAGTTTAGCGAACCAAAACATCGCGATCCTCACCACTCATGCACCGAATCATGCCTTTACGCCACTTTAGTGTAAAACTATTTGGTCAGCTAGCAACAACCAATTAACGCAGACCAGAGAGGAAAAGTGCATGACTCTAGTTTTCGATTGGATGCGACATTACATACGTGCATTCGCTTCTCGGCCGAACACAAAGCAACCTTCGATTTATCGATTTTCACATGAACCGACACGCCCCTCAACGGTTCAGTTGACTGGGCACAACCACTCCGGGCACTGAACATGGATCAGCAAAAACATGACCTACGTAAACATCTTGATTGCATTGAAAGATGGCAGAATTTTCCTTCGTACAACCCAACAATGGGTTCAATAACTTTTAATGAAAGCCGCTACGCTGCCCCTTTTTCGTGTGCTGAGTGAACGATCCGTGCCGTCCAAAGGCACGTTAAGCGATCGTGAAGCATACGGCAGAGGTGACAGTACCAACTCCGGGGGAGCGAACACCCCAACGTGGTGTGGCGAACGAAAATATGGAGAGAAAAAAGTATACTGGGCTTCAATCCAGGCTTATTCTGATCAGTATTAGGCGTGCACTTATATCGGACAATGGGATGCGTTAATTATCCGGGGTTGGCCTTCTCACTGGTTTTCTTATTAGCCGACTGGTATTGTTCGCTTCGCATCTATTATTTACTGTACACCGTTTTCATGATACACATAATGCCACCAGACAAAATTGGAGGTTGAATAGACGGGTTTCTAACCCGACCAATATCGTCCCAAATCGATCCGAATCTTGTGAACTACATGGTAACTGCTTCTTTTCCAGTTCTGTCCTTCCCGGTGTGGGTTCCACGCACATAAACCCACCAATCACGAGTGATGTTAAGGTTTTGGCTGGCAGTAGTAATGAGGTTTTTGTTGTAACCATCGTTCATTCAAACGCTCGGGATGGAAGATCGGAGTTTGTGTCTGATGGGAGTAGAGCTTCAGCTGATGAGGCGGTTCCGTTGTTTTGTTACTGAACGCAAGTTGAAATGCGCTAGTCCCTTTCAGGTGATGGGGTGCTTCATCTTTGTATATGCATGCGGTAAGGATCCTTGAAAATGCCTTCAATACTGGATAGTAGCCTTTTGTCTATGTCCAACAATCTGACAGACAGTGATATGGACCAATAAGATGACATTTGAAGCTCCATATCTGATTGCAGTCAAGAAGGTTTACGTTGATCAACTGCGATTTGGCGTCCGAATTCACCTCTACGAGGGTTCCACCTTGTATGAAGTGAGACGAAAAACTGTTCACCGCAGTTCACATGCTAGATAGTAGAAACTGGTCGAATGATCATATGTATCATCATTCTATATCACAGTCCCCACGACGACTGACAAACCATCTTGGTTCGTTCATTTGATGAACTTCATACCGTCGTACTCAAAAGGTTGTCGGTGCCCAGAATTAGTTCATTACGGAAACCTACATATACCCCATAAAAACGTATAACTATGAACAACACATTTGCATGTATTGGTTGTTTTAGATGTTGTCCCAGTGACTAGTACCCGACCGTGCAGTTATTCCGACTTCAGAAATTGACCCATGGATTTCTGTGCGCAAAATGAGTAGCAATTTGGTCTCGATCTCATGAGAACCTAGGAAGTGAACCTCAAAGTAAACGTTTGGACCACCGATGCCATAAATAATTCAATATACCACTGATATAATGGACAACTGAAAACGTAGTCTTACGGTTGACTTGTCATGTCAAGTTAGAATACCAGTTATCAGGCTATTCGAATATTGTGCTTTATCTCTAAATATGCATGAAAAATATGATCTAGCACTGAACGTTGTATTAAAACTAAAAGCAGCTACTTTCTTCACAAAACCAAACTACATTGAACTGGTAGTGTGACCAAGAAATTGAAGTAAGTGCTGGCTTCTTTCAAACGATTCATATGAATTTAATTTCTGTAACAGCATGTGTATTTTATTCGACTCTGATGCAGAGAGCTATCTGTCACACAGAAAATGCGCTAAGTTAACAACGTAAGAGTGTGTTTGAACACTGTCGAGTGTCCGAAGATGGAGTCTCGAAAGGGTGTCGATTCGTGTTGACGAATAACACGAACATCGTATGTGTGAAGGCAGAAGAAAAATCACTGGAGAGCAGTATTGGGTTATCTTTATACGGTTAATATCCGTGGTGTAGTAGTTCCTTTTTCAAAGCGTGGTCTTTGAAACGCTGTGACTCAGACTACCGCAAACACTTTGGTTTCGAATAGAACATACAACAGCGCGGTCGACGACTTTCCTTGTTGTACCTGCATTGCCAGTTGTCAAACTGTAACCCACGAAATGAGAGGAACTGAAGTGCGAGAGGACTAGTACGTTATTAAATAGTTATTTGATTTCGATAGATGTGTCTTGCTGATCCACTTTTCAGTGTCCTTGTTAGATCTAACAATTTAAAATTCGAATCAGTGATGTTATACTTATTGACACGAGTAAGAAACGGATCAAGTTATTGACGATTTTCTTTGAGATCCTGATTTCTCTTACATTATTTGGATAATGCACTTCGTACTCTGATCTCCTCTCGATTAGATTTGATTTGTTCTAAAGTCAGCAAATATGTGTGAAAAATAACTTACACAATCGAAACCTCGAATTTATCACGTTTTAACTTGCCATCCTTCTGTGAACAGTACTGCAGAAATCCATGAAGATATTGCTTATGCTCTGTTTAAATTGTGAGGTAGATCTGTGCAATACCTGACAAACAGATAAACCAGCATCCTCAATAGGTGCTTTAGAAAAATCCGATCCAATACGGTAGACGTAACCAGCGATACCGATCAAAATGTGTTCCAGTTGTTAATAAATAGCTCGAACCCTCGTCCATTATAACTGACCGAAACGTCGGGAACAGAGTGAATCTTGTGAAACACTTCACCTTTAAAAGTTTCGTATGACTGTTTTCCACCGTCGTTAAAGCAGTGCATACTCCAATAAGGACAGCAACTAATGTATTCAAGATACATGCTTGTAGGCCACGCATTTTGACTAATCTACGCCGTCGACCTGCCAACCACAATAACGCGTGTATCAACCAATGATTCAATTTTTCTAGTAATTTATGTGATGACGCAAACGGCATATTCTTAAGTAGCAAGAGTACAAACCTAACGGATTCACTTAGCAACAAATGTACATACCTAAATTTCCCAAACTCAGCATTAGAATCGTGAGGTTAAGTATGAGCAATATCGGAAACAATCTTGCATGCACAGTTGAACGAGCAGTAGTACAAGTGAGCCGACCCAAAATAAGATATCGTATCCCATCCTATTCAAGAAACGGCATCAGCTCTGCTTTAGCAATCATAAACTCGTGTGTGCTGGTTTGCTCTTCGAGTTCAGAACTTCAATGGTGGTCACGTCATGCGGTATCAGTGATTAGATGTACAACATGCACAGATCAATCGTGCTCTGCCGAAAGTACATTGATGATCGTTTGAATGCAGCTGGAAGTTAACTGCCAACTCGTTGACGATTAAAGTTAAGTATCACTGAGTCATCACTGAGTCCCTATTCACCGATCGTGTTTTCAAGGGTCTGTCAAAAACAAGCTAATTCCAGTTAATCAGGAGTGGCACGAGAAATGATTCCACTTGGTATACTATGCAAGTTTGTATAAGATAGCGTGGGTTTCATTTCTTCCCACCGCCATCTACCCTCACAAGGACAATGACATGAACTGGCATCTTTTACGTTATCGGGTTCTGTGGATTTTACCATGGTAAGATTTTATGTCGTACCCAAAATAAGGTGTCACCGTTGGTGATCGGTTGTTTCTTTGCTCTTGCACTTATCAGAGCAGCACAACAACAATTTCGCTGTCGAAAAAAATCACCGGTTGAGTGACTCGCATTGGTTTCTAATAACCACTCTATCCTGGACGACTGAATCGTACATGCGATTTCAGGAAATGGTATGCTGTGCCACCTTTCTGAGCTCAGTAACACAGGCTTTCGAGGTCCACCGAGAAGACAGTTGCGATTGAAGAATGGGACGTCAATGTAGGTCTCAGTTGATTAACCTCTAGGGATCTGAGTAACAATTTCCGTCACAGTTTGCAACTAGCCTTCATTCTACACGAAAGCACGTTGTTAATTCTGAGGTATGCGACAGGCTTCGTTATCAATCGAGCACCGGAACACTGTGACCTAGTACGCTATCGGTTGAATCTTTAACTGCAGCAGCACAGCAATGTTGAACATCTTGGTTTTCCCTAGTCTTCAGTTATCAACCAACAAATCCTCAGTGATTCCAAGTGGTTCGAGAGCTGGGTTATCCGCCGTTGCAGACTGTCATCTAAACTACCAGTTCTTTTCTTGTCTCTTTAATCCACAATGTATGGCAATCCAAAGGAAATCAAAAAACGCCAAGCTTCAGTTAAGATCCGTCAAGGTTAAAACTGGGGTTACGTGAGGAACTGAACACCTCAGTCACCCGGGATGTTCACCGGTTGATGACCTGCTCGCTGCCATTGGATCGATATCAGTTTCTACTCGATCGAACCGCAAGAGCATGAATTAATGATACTGTGCAACCGATGGTCTGTTCGACTGTACCAATCATTAGCCTCATTCACGGGTTCTTCGGTATCTCATTGGTTGCTGATAGATTGCAATGGTTCAGCAAATGGTTTTGAGCTTAAGTCCGATTGAGCCAATGATCTATTTCAAGCATTATATCGGATAACCAGCCACCATGTGTACGTAATAGCTCAGAGAGTACAGTGTAAAAGCAGTGTGCATTACACACAGGTCCGATGCGTGTCAGTCAAGAGATGCATAATATGCTTTGTAGTATACTGACTAACTGTGCATGTTGCGCTCCCCCATGCAGTGATGCTCCACGCAGAGACCACTCTCACCGGCTACAAATTCTGTGAAGAACGATGCGATGTCCATAAAGAAGCAAATGTTACGACAACTAACGCCACAGGCATATGTAGAGTTCGCTCTGCGTTTTACACCAAAGGTCTCCCGGGTACCACTAGAACTTAACACCCCGAGGTCAAATCAAACTGATAAAGACTGCAAACAGTTCGATAGTGTTTCTATAACAGGAAATACACGGATGCCAACAAATGCATAAGACTAGACATATGAAATCATCATGATATGTCACATACTTTCGAAATGGTGCGTTCCGAGAGAGCGTACGACCGTCAGTGGACGAGCATAAACAGAAAATGTCTAGATTCAAGATGGTGGTTTAGGCGACAAAGGGAGGAGTAAGCGGCGTGTCCAAACGGATGTTACACTCTCCCTTGCATTCGAGCCCGTAAACCACAGTAGTTTTAACCACATAAGTTGATGAGGAACGTTTTAGTCATAGTTTTGCCCTGCATCCGAAAGTACAAGGTAGTCTTCGAGTATACACAGCTACCCCACTTCCCTACGATGCCTTCATAATGATAGCTCTCACCAGACCATCTTGACTTTCATGAGCCTCTCTGATAATATCTTTTGAGCAATGACCTCCTGGGGCGCCAACTCTTAGAAGTAGCACGAGATCACCCTTCTTTAGATTGGGCTTAGTGAGTTGCCACCTCTGAGTAATCTGTGGTTTAGGTAGATAACAGTTCAGCCATTTACTGTACAAAAACACGTCGGTCAGATATTGCGCCGCTCGCCATCGCCTATTGAATCGATTTTTGTCGATCACTAGAACTAAGGGTGTGGGAGGATCGACTCAAAACATTAGTTATCTACTTGGTGTTAGAACGTGCTGGTCATCGGAATCATCTGCTTGTTTGACTAGCGTTCGATCATTGAGAACACTTTCAATCTCGAGGAGTGTGGTATGCGAAACTTCGCCAGACATTATTTGCTCTTGTGATGTCACTAAGAGCATCCGCCTTCGGATGATCCTTTCCCACGCTCCTTCTCGATGACTCGCTTTTGGTAGGTTGAACGTCCCGTCACAACCGTGAACTATAACAGCATTGGATATGTTTTCCCTATGCCACATCTGCAGCAGTTTCTTGAAATCCTCGGACGCTCCCGTAAAATTCGTTCCGGTGTCACTGCATAATCGTTGCGGGCAGCTTTGCCTGGCAAAAGGCGATTGTAGGCACATAAGAATGATTCAGCATCCAACGAGTGCGCCACCTCAATGTGTATCGTTCTCGAGCTGAAACACGTAAAAAGGTAGCCACTAAACTTCTCTGTTCCGCGTCCAAAATAATCAACCTTGGTGGTGGTGAATGGGCGTACCTCCATCTAAGTTCGATCAGCAGTGAGCGGAACCATGGTCTGCTGGAACGGTTGGGAAATCAATCGGCAGCACTGAAAACAATCATAGAGAACACTTCTGATCGTCCTGTTAGCCGCTGTTATCCAATCTCTTTGTCCTATAAGCGACAGAATGTAACTCAATCCCACATGATCATTGATGATGACGAATTAGTAATCAAGTTACACAGTGCTTCTCAGTAAGAATAATCGAGTGTTTCGTATCGTAAGGTAATGGAGATTTCTGCAGTCGTCCATCTGCATGTAAGATACCAGTGAGTAAAACTGGATTCAGCGTTTGAAGTGAGCTGCGACCACTACGGAGGGCCTTCGTGATCGAGTCGATATATGCCTTTATCGTACTTTTGCTGCACTCATGGGTCTGAAACTTACTCGGCTCTGAATGAATTATTTGTTGCTGCAATAGCTTGCATATCACAGTCGTTGCATCGTCAAGTTCTGAAGTGGTCAATCATTTTTTAGACACGAACTGCCTACATCGAAGATGTTATGCAACCGTTCGTAGCAGATAATGATAAACGTTTTAAGTGTTGATGAGTGGACAATGACTAAGTCTGCTATCAGTTGAGCATCAGTCATACATAGGCACAAATTTCGTAGTCAGACATGTACCATTTGGTCCACTGTGAGAAGAGAGTGAAATCGACGTTTACTAAACTTTCGTTAGAAGTCAACAGTAGTGTATACTCTTATATGGATCGGTATTGAAAGTCCGGTCCTGATGTTTGTGAAGTGACGGTGTTGACCACGATCAGTATTGGCAACATACAGGCGGATCATTCAAAACGTACGTTCCATCAAGTGGTGAATTTATTGAAGAAAAATATGACTGAACGCGATGATTATATGAAAGGTACGGAGCCACTCAATTCCTAACTTGTGTCCGAACACACAAAACTAATGAACAGTATTTGAAGAAAAAATGGAATAAAACTCAGACGAGTTACCGGATTGCTCGGCCAATCCAGTAGAGCATCCTCAAATGTACTGCTAGCTTAGCGGTAATGGATGAGTAAGAAAGAACCTGGTCATATATTCGACTGGTTGCTAGGACCGGTATAAAGAGAACCCGTCATGATGATACCAAAAGTACTTACCAGATAAAGTAGCTTCATTTTTACAGCCCGATCTGTGATGCGTCACTGCGCCACTGGCATGTGACACATCGGTGCTTACAGCAGTAGTATGACGGACAGTCACGGACGCGTCGATATCCGAATCAGATTGGACAGAATCCGCAGAAGATATACTTGACTCCATGGTCGCGATTCTAGCTCCGAAATATGGGCAAGCCTTCCGATCTGGTTGAAGAAAACGGACCACACAGACATGAGTACTGACCGGCGATCAAAATCATCTTGGGACTTGTTTTGCTTGCCCATAGACAGCCCTAGTAGCACACTAGGACGGTCGATCGTCTTTAGTGTCCTACGTAAGACACTCAACAATTTCACTAGTAAAGCAACCTCAGCCTTACAGTTTCAAACTTTAGGAACGAGAAAAATGCGGAGAACTCGGACCACATATGTGAAACCCAATTGCCGCTGGCTAATTTTTGTTCAGTCACAGTACATGACCATTAATTCATGAGCGCGTGTTCAAAATGGCCGGCCACTTGCAATTCGGGGTCTCAAAGCGTATTCCGTGAGAAGTTGCGGACGGTCAGTTTCCGTTCAAATAACAACTGTATGGTCATAGTGAATGATTTTACTGGAGTATTATATTATCGTATTTCCAATAATAACTGAGATATTCCACTTTTAGTTGGACTTTGAGAACTTGTAAAATTGTCCGAAATGTGTACAAGTTCAGTTTGCATTTTGATGATCACCCACTTAGCATAGACTAGTAAGCGTTTGATTTTATTGATCAGTGTAATATTCTTTTTGAATTTACTGAAGTGGTATATTGTCGTATTTCCAATAATAATTGAGATATGCCACTTTTATTTAGACTGTCAGGCGGATGTCAGAAAGTTATCAAAATTGGATACGGAACGCGAAGAACAGGGGTAATATAGAAAAGTGAAAACGAAAAGTCACCTGACGAGTGAATCTTCCTCCATTTTGTACATTTCATGAGATTTCATTAAATGTTTACCGCGTAAAATCGTTGGTCGACATCGATTACGCTGCGCGAAGGCGTGATTTCGTTAGGATAAAGCTTGAAAGCTAGGTGAATTCGGTAATGACGGCAGTTAAGAGCGAATCCGACATGTTTTCGTAACGAAATAAGGCTTACGGGAAATTTTCCGTTCGACCGTCTTTTGAGTGACTTCCAGGTGTTTGGTCAAGACACTCAAAAGACACTCGTAAGACGGTCGTGCTACCTGGGAAGTCATGCAGCCTAAAAAAGTCCCGATCCGATGATTGAATGGGGCCTAGACCAAGCGGGCTCAATCACGGCACTTTAGGCAATTACGAGCTCAGATGAAAGTAAACGAAGGAAAGATGATACTCACTCATGGCATAAACAAAGTTGTTCGCCATGTTTGAAAGGAACTACGATTCAAGGTGCACATATGCCAAAGAAAGTAACTAACTGGATTCACTTTCAAAGAACACGAGCACAGATCTGCAGATAAAACTTGGGCGACAAGTAATCTTTTGTCCAATGTTGAGAAAACCCATCTGCCACAACTGCTATGCACGCATAAACTGCATTTGAATTTGTAGTTACTTTGAGAATTATGAGGAAAGTTGAATGTTAAACAACCACATTTGAACGCGAGAAAAAACATGGTCACAGTCCGTCAGAAAAACGGCATTTGAAGTCACTGCAAACGAAGTAGACAACCTTGACCGATTGAAGACTCCATAGCACATAAATATGTGCTAGTTATCAAGGGGAAACAATATGAACCTGCCACGACTTGGAAAATCAATCAAAACAAACTGGTTAACTTACGGCAACATACCCAGCGGGGATTGTGCATCGCCCTTACCAAAATGCGAGCAACAAGGGTAGCAGAACAGTCCCTTGCTGATGATACACCTAACTGCATTCGACACTCTTCCATTTCCTGTTAGGAACAACCACTAGTGTTACTCTATTATGAAAATCTAACTGTCGATCGTTATCGCTTTCCCAATTCATGCATGACGGCCATTATGAACTCTTAAGTCAACTGTACGCCAGTTTCTCATAATGTATCTCAACATTCAAGGTAACTACATCGAGTATACCTTCCCAAGCGACTATCGTCTATCAGCTGAGAACCCATATTGTATTGCACATCTCTATCGTGATCTCAAGAGTGTCAAACCAATACTTGTTTGATTGTGAAACCAAATCAGCTTCGGCTTTTTCCTACGAATCACTTCCGTTGGAAACTTGAGAGCACAGTCGTTGATTTATCATTGTTTGTCTGGTAACGCACAGCAAGATGTGCTTCAGGCAAGTCCTAATAGAAAACTATCGTGTTGTACCAGAGATCTTTCATCTACTTTGGTCACAGTTCGTTCACGCAATGTGCTTGCCAAGCGTAAACTGAGGAGAATGTTATTGTGCATAATGTTCTATCCCTTGTACGTTACTCTGTCTAAAAAAACGTCCGACTGTACCGCCAGCCATCATTCATCAACTCCTAAGAGTGAAGTCTGTTAACAAGCTGCGCAGAGTTAATAAAGAAGCGTTAAGGCATCACGTACACAGTGGGTCGGTTAAATATACATTTTCTTTAGACTTATGGAGGTAGTGAGAGCAAACCGCTCAACGTGTAATCGTGTCCTCTTTACCAGCTGTCACCTGACTTGTTAATATGGCGTCGACGTAAGTGCACCAAGGCATGTGGTGTGTGCAATAGGGCCAAATCACGTGACTCGGGCAGGGCAACCTGGTAACCGCGCGCCCCATGGTAAAGGGCAGCGCCAAAGTTGGGAGCGAGCCATAGGGCTCACACAATCTGCTTTGTTCAATCACCTACGTCAAAATCGGACGCCTCGCACAGGGAAACCACGCACAGAGAGAGAGTTGGTCATAGCAAGGACGATCGGAGGGGAAGTGAAACAGCACAGTGGAGTGTGCTTACTGATTGGCTTCGCTGGACTACGTTTTGAAGTAACGTCGATCACATTCCGTTGGGAAAGTCTTTAAAATGTGGGATCTAAACAGCTACAGAAAAAAGTGATGGAGCCTAAAATGACGAAGGTAAAAATGACAGTTAGTGGAAGCAAACATGAAACGTACATGATGATAGACTGAAAACGTGTTCAAAGTCTGTACTGTTGATGTTCTACAGACGGAGATGAATTTTCAAGTTGAGATGAATTTACCGCGCAAAGTGATCATACAGAATCTGACATGATGTAGTCATAAGACAATGCAAGCGTTTGGACATCTTCCATTCAGAAAACGTCAACGATTTCTTTTTCAAGGGATATATCACGAGCGAAGTGACCCCTAAAGGTTTAAAAAACGACCGTAGCGATCAATGTTAAGGCTCAACTGGGCACCAGTGTAAGTGCAACCCAGGTCATCCTGTCACAACTCAACTGACAGTTTTTTGTGCACACTCAATTAGATATTCGGATACACGTCAGGCTTGACAGTCAGGCTGCGAACGTTTCATCATCAAACGAGGTGAAATCTTCAGTGCGTAGGTTGGTTCATGATGATGAAGCGTTTGCAAACTAAACTGTCCTCTGCATTAGCTACCTTGAATAGAATTTTATCCCCAGTCATGATCATATCTGACTGACATGCAGGCACCAACTAGTCGGGACAGTCTTTTGAGTGTGATGGATCTCAGGTGCACAAAATCTGGTAGAATATGTTGTCAGGGCACCCCATTTTAACACCCGAAAACACCTCTTTCTATCAGAAAACGATGTTGGAAAACGGAAACGGACAGAAATTCCCGGAACAGTCTAGAGAAAACCGTTGCTACTTTCTCATTTACCCGATCTTTAATCCGTCATGCTCACCGGTTACTTGGTGGCCTCAACCACTAGATTTGGTAGCCGTCCCTCAACCTTCCGTTCCGCCACGTGTCGTAAATACAGCCCTGTATTCTCCTCCGTTCACACACGTTGTCGGGCAGAATGGAGTGAATTTTTGAACTTGTCTTCTTATTTAGCTGCGAAGCGATTAGCGAGGTTAGTCGCTTTATTTCTCTGGATCGATACTTTTGTTTTGTCTATCTAACTGCGGAGAAGTCGAATTCAGTTAAGCAGTCTTATTGCCGATTCAGTGTATTGTTCCGGGCGTTTACAATATGTATGGAGTAAGCGATCGTCTACACTTATCCAAGGTAGGAAATTTCGATGTGCCATGAAGCACTGCTCCTGATTTGCCAGAAAATTCAAGATAGGAAACAAAGTATTCAACTACATTATCAAGGAAGGATTTTTGGAAAAGTAATTGAGACTCGAACTGAGAAAACTTCGTCAATGGGAGTTTGAGAAAACGTTCCAACTAGAAAAAGTAAGGCATATTGTAGCGAGAAGGCGTCCAATAAAGCACGATCTTTATTGTCCAAATCGCCAGTCACATACAACGCGCGCTCTCTCGTTTATGAGTCATAATTCTAACCCGCAGCACTCCCCGGTTTCCGTTCACACGTCGTGTGCACTACTAACCGGTTTATGTGTGTGACCGGTGCCTTCTATCGGAGGGTTTTCCGCTTGCCATTCCTCGTCTGTTTGTCCGATTTCGTTGCGCGATGGCTCGTCCGGCTGCTTGTGCTGTCCGCCATCCACCCAATGTTGGCCTTGACAGTATTCCAACATCGTGTCGAGATGTTCCCCTAAATGTTGGAAGAACCACGCTCCCGATCTGGCCGTCTGTCGTATTTCGCCTGCCCTGCCTCGCCCGTTGGTCCGATCCAATCGAGCGATGACTCATCCGGTCGCGCACGTTGTCCTTGATCCGGTCGCGGCAGGTTTTCGAAAGTACCTCCCCCGCGTTGAGGTATTCGACTGAGCGTTCGAAAACTCGCACCTCCGACCTGACAATCCACCACAACATCACTTTACACATGGGCGGATGCTCCAAGGAACGAAACGATGGAAATAAATTCGAGCGACGTTCGATAAGTTGGAGCAATTCTTTTCCCACGTACTTCCGAAGTGAAAACAGTGGTTTATGATAAAGTACAGCATTCGGTTCATTTAGGCGAGAAATACCAGTTGATGACAATCCAAAATCACAGTGTCCGTCTATAAAAGAACTTTATATTGTAGTCGAGAGAAAGATGACTGAGAAACAAGCGCAGCTACGTTGGCTGGTTCATTTCTGCTAGGACTCGGCCCAAGTCGTCCCTTATGGTGTACTGGTTGCACATGAGGCTTATGCACTAGCCAGGGATATTCGGCATGAACGTTTAGTTCAAAACTATATATCAGGTCACTCAGACGAGCTTTGAACGTATCACACTTGCCCCGTGGACATAGGAGTCTCGAGCTATCCAGTTCAGTAAATGCATGTTTATGATACCATACTCACACAGCTGAAACACGACTCGGATCTAGCAGTACCAGCAAAGCAGTCTTAGAAAGGTAACTTTCATCTCCGTTTTAAACAGGTTGAAGTTGCCGCAACTATTTTATGATGTTTGTTGAGGGACACGGTGAAGTAGGGCGTGCAAGTTAAAGCGGAAATAACGTTAGATAGGGAATCTGAGACTCGTAGCAGAAATTGCGATATAAGATCCAAATGAAAACAGCCCGGAATGGAGTCAATGTTTTGAAAATTTATCCGACGCCAGAGAATGCGTTGTGCGGAGCGGTGAGGCAGACGCGTTAAAAACACAAAAAGTACGTGGATTATCCGGCGTCAAACGCGCACGTGATTTTACCACCAAGGCTGCTGGTGGAAAAATCAAGCTGGTGACGTTAACATGATCGGATCGTTATAATCATTATTATCATGGAAACCAACACATCAGTGGCTCATACTCATGCTCAACTGCCACAAACAATCATGAAGAAGAAGAAAGGCAAACCCTGTACAGGAAAGAGAGAAGGAGAAAAACAAGGGGGACGGAAACGGACCTAATTACCAAAAATAGCCACATGTTCAAACATTCAACATCATGGTGAGTACACCCGGCAAACAAACAACCAATGGATAAGTGAAGGTAAGGCGTCATCAGCAAGACAGCATTCCTTACCGCTTTCACTGTGTGTGAGTCGCGAAGGGCCTCAGGTCGACAGAAGAACCCGACCTACAATGGCCAGTTCCTCGGTGAATGACTTTATTTGTCCACGCAAGGTCATCATCTGTCTACCTCATACCTTACGCCAGTCGGCTGCGTCGGCAAAATGTGCTCGGTGTGGCTGGCATTCTTAGTACATAGTCTAACCACCTAAGTCTGTGCAAATGTAAGGACTAAATAAACGAGCTCGTCTGACATTCGCTACCAAATACCCGTCTCCTAAAGCCCTCGTTGCTTATATGCCGGTGCCACCCGATGAGATTGATCGAACACAGAAATCGGTGGTCAAGTACCTGAGAACGGTCCACGTCTTCTACTATGGGCGACCAGGTTTCACTGCCGTAAGGCAACACAGCCATCACTGCCCCCTTATATACGCGACCTGTATGCCTCAGACATACCTATTTGTCGTCAGAGATGCCCCCCAAATTAGCGAACAACGACTTAGCCTTAGAGATACGTGCCTCTATTTCAATGCCGCCGCGGATGCAGACTGCCAGGTATGCAAACCGGTCAACAACATCCATGACAACATTACCTAACAATAAATCTACGTAATCACAACAATCAAGTGGGAGCAATTTGTACATTGAGACAGCAAAGCACATTCCGAAGCATTTCGCAAAACGCGAAGAAGCATCTAGAATTGTTTGTGCTGTTTGGAAAGCGCCGAACAATATCATCCTGTCGTCAGCACACTCAAGTTCAGTCAGTCTTCCACAACGTAGGAGGTCCACACAGGCATCTTGTGAGAACCGTAGAGAGTCCTCCATTATGTCGTCCAGGACAAAAGATGAAAACAACACCACGAACGTTTGCACTCACTTGCATGGCTGAAGTGTATCCGCAAACAATGGGCAACAGTACATTGACATTCGCTTTGATAACACTTCCCACATGGTGCATACACACTGGTCCAATAGTTGCTTCCGATCCCTCGTCCGCCTGGCCTGAACACACGCCCTTCAGTTCACAAATAAGTTCCCGAATTCTGAGTAGTATGCTACTTACAAGCGAAGCTGCCCATTATACAACACTCCTCCATCTTCTGAAGTTACTGGGCTCCTCTACATCTGCCGACACATTCTTTCCGACCGACGCAGTGTTGCCTCCAAAACCATTGACCTTCTCCTGGTCCACCGTGCCCGCGTATCGTGCCACTTTGTTAAATCGCTGCCATGCACTCGTTTCTTCTCGCCGTCCCTCTTGATTGTGTACACTACGCTCCGATTGGTAGTTACCAAATACGGACCTTTCCACTTAGGCTGAAGTTCTCTTCGGCCTCGGCCGCTGGCACCTATGTTCCGACGACCTCAACACTTCACCTACTCTCCTGAATTGAACATTCTACCTTTGCCAAGCCGTTGAGCTGCCGATCGCTCCTTGGTGTACACCTTCGACGCTTCCACATCTCGGTTGGCTCCTCCAATTTCGGCAACCAACTCTCTGGTACAACTGTTGCACTCTGGCAATTTTCTAATGTCTTCATCCAATGGAAGTCGAGGGGTTCCACAGGAAATCAATTGAAATGGAGACTTCCTCGTACTCACCTACACAGATACACGGTGACCAATAAAACCAGTGATAACGCAGACTCACAATCGCCTCCCTTAGCTGATAACCGTTACTTGATCGTTCGGATGCGCTCGATTCCCAACTGTTGCATGTGTGGTCGAAACTCCTCGCTCTCAAAGCATGGTCCTTGATCCGTCGAGATCACCTTTGGTACGCCGCGGTCCGCTATGAAGTACTTCATCAACATGCCTCCCACCGTAGATGCCAGGACGTAGTGGTCACCGGAAGCGCCCAGTGGCAATTGGCTCAGAAGGTTCACCGATCAGAGTTCACCGAGTTCGGATACCGGTATCGGCTGTAGGGGCTGCTGGGCTCCCACACTGTCATCTCTCGGCAACCGACACTGTTGGCAAACAAGTACGTGAGCCGTCACGTCCTCTTTCATCTCCGGTCAATATGTTGTTGCCTGAAGCAGATCTTACGTCCTGGTGCATCCGGTGTGCGTCATTTCACGACCGTTTGGTACCAGTTTCCTTTTGTTCCGTTGGAGTTCGGACTCTGCTGGCATATTCGATCACGCATTCTTTTTGTTTGAGTACTGCCCCAAAGCCGCGGTCAGTGGGATCTGCTGCTACGATGAACCTTCGTTTTCGATTCGGATGTTTCAGCACCAGCTCTTGCTCGTTTGCCTCTTGTTGCACTCGCTTGAACGACCTCTGGGCGTCGTTGGTCGATTCAAACTGCTTGCCTACCAGAAGGAGTTCGTACAATGGTGATGTAATGAAGTGGAAATTTTTCATGAACAGACTGTAGTACTCTGCTCAACCTGAAAAGTGACTCAGTTTCCGCATAGAATCCGGTGCCACGGCCTCTCTAGTTGTCAATATTTTCCCTGGCAGAAGTCTGATCTCACCTTGACGCACCTTGTTTCCCAGTAACACCACCGATGACAGTCAAAGTTGTGATTTAACGACATTGATCCGCAGTCCTGAGTTCTTAATTCCATTCAAGACAGCACCTAGGTGGGCAGCAGGTGGTGGACAGCATGTTCCGATTCTGTGTTGCTGTATATCACAATATCATCTCCGTATACCGTCACATTACCCAGTCATTTTACCAACTAAACCAGGTGTCGAAGTGTGAATGGTGCACCGTTTGAGACAAACGGCATCCGCTTAAATAGGTACTATCTTTTATCTACTATGAATGCGGTTTTCTCACGATCCGTGGGTTTGATTGCTACTTGCCAGTATTCGGAACGTGAGTCCCACACTGTGAACAACTTCGCTTGTTGCGACATATCAAAATACTAGTGACGAACGGTATTGGTACGACTGTGTTCTGTGTTACCTCATCCAGCAGTCTAAAATCTACACAAAAGCGGTACTTCCGATGGACTTCTTCATCAGGAGAACAGGCGAGTTGTATGGACTGCTAGCTTCTTCGATGACATTCTCATCCAGCATGTTCTGTATTTGCCTTTCTACTCCCTCTCCAAAATGAACTGGTAACCTGCAGTATTCGTAAGGTCAAAGTGTTCCAGTTGTTGGTATTCCATGCGCAATCCAGTTGAAGAACTGTGATACTCAGAATTAGGGACTTCGAATAGCCCTAGGAATCGTACTTGAATTGAAACCTCCCACGCAAGTAATAAGGCGAATACTTGGTATTGACAGCAGTAAGTAATTGTTATTCATGGATTGAGACGCCGAATTTATTGGTGTACAACAGTATTAGAGAAATCACAGCCTGTCATTGGCTAGTCTCATTAGCACATGCAACATCATAAACTGTATGTTAATTGGTGGAATGCGGAACAGATGAATTGACGAATAACTGAAGGCACAACACTAAGACCTTCCGTCTAATCCTGATGTTGTATCATTAACGCGATATTTGGATTGGCTCTCTGTCAGATCTTCTGTTGTGTCGGGGTTTGGATAATCGGTGAATCGATATTTCCATCACAAGAACCCGTACGGACAATCGTCGTTCGAATACCTACACGTACTTCTCCATCGTGGACCGGAGCAAATGGTGGTTTAAGCCGTGCGTATTTCGTTGGCGCTATCCTGTCAATGTCAGGTAACCACACCTGGTTGACACCTTTCAGAGCTTCAGGTCAATCACGACATCTGTTCGGGCGAGGAAATCGCCGCCAAGGATCGTTCGCCTGAGTTTTAGGGACAATGAAACGGTGCTTCATGATATGGTTGTCAGTACACACTCCGCAGTCTTTCACACCATCAAGTAGCAGATTGTGACCTACAACCGTCCTGATAACCATGTACGGTGGCTCTACGTCTTGCTTCCCTACACGAACAATTAACGAAATGGCCGCCCTCGTATCGACCAAGCACTGTTCTATCTCTCCGTCAACGTCGACCCTTGTATGTACAGCCCGCCTCTCAATCGTTCCTGTTATTACCTGACCTGCCCAACAAAACGAAGTCATTGAACACTTTATTTTAATAGCTCTGAAATCCCCGGGTTGGGTAATCCTTCTTCCAATGTCCTCTAGCACAGATGAAGCAGCTTACAAGCCGATCGTTCCTCCGTGATGCTGTTCTCAATGCAGCCATATCCACTGCCAGCTGATCCACTGCTTTTGCATTTCTTCCAGCATCCTCTTGTTCATATTGCCACCCGCATTCACCGAGACCACGGACATAATTCCCAACTCCCGCGCCGTCTTCGCAAGCCCATCAACGTTCATCTGCAGGACGATATGGACAGTACGGACTTTGTCGTGAACTGCCATCGGGAGATCTTCAATAAACTGCTCCGTTAACAACTGCCGTCGTGATTCTTGATCCAATCCTGGCAGTGCCCTATCCAACAAAACTTGCAGAGTGGCAGCGAATCTGGATGGTTCCGCTCTTCGTCCGAGTGTGGCCGCCTTGAACCGCCGCACAGACTTCGGGCGGTTAACCGGGCTGTCAAACGCGGCTACCAGCGCCTTCTACGCAGGGCCTCTTCTCGCTGCGTCCAGCACCGCATTCACCCTGGCCTTCACGTACGCCCACAGGGCAGCCAGCTTTCTACGGTCGGTCTTGACTCCGACCACTCTGGCCACGTCCTAGAAGTCCTCCAAGAACGACCGGAAGCCTCTATCTCCGAACGGCTGCGGCCAAGCTATCCACATCTTACCGTTCGCAACGGCACCAATTGTTCTGACCGCGAAAGACGCCTCGCCCACGAAATCGTTTACTGTATGAAGTCCCTCACAAGTTATGTGAAGACAGGACCACGAACGGGTACATTCATATGCACGGCTGAAGTGTATTCACATACATGGGGCAACAATGCATTGTCGTTCGTCCTGGTTGCACGTCCCTCATAACGCGTGCACACTATTCCAACAGTTGCTTCCAATCCTTCGTCTGCCTGGCGTGAACATCCGTCCTTTAGTTCCCAAATGTGCTTCCAAATTGTGAGTAGTATGCTACTCACAAACGAAACCGCCTATTGTACAATAGCCTGTTTTCGTTCATCCACTCTACTGTATGCAGCAGATCGGGCGATCTGCGAGACGGTTGATGTAGTGTGAAAATACTGGTGCTGTGAAAAGCAGTGTTTGTTTGTGGTCTAAGACACTGCCAGGGTGATCAGACTTAGATAGGAGGAAGATTATGGTTCCCAATGAAAGGTTTGAGGTGGGTGGGTGGTAGTGTAGGAAACCGGTAGTTTTCTCAGAAAAGAATAGCCAACCCTCTTCCAACCTCCAACTTGGAGGACCAGGAGACTGTGTTTTGTCAGACATCTACCTATTTACTCGCCTGGTATGAGTGACACTATCGGTGTGGCGACCACACCTCCCAGCTTAGCTTAACAGTTCATCGAGAGGCATAAGCCGTCACACCACGTCAAAGTCAGGGATCATTGTGAGAGCAAGATCGGACCACAAGACGAACACCCTTCTACACTGTCTAGACACAAACAACAAACGCGGTAGACGCGGATGTAGCTGTCAAGACAAGGTTCTCTTTTGAAGTAAGAAGGTCCATCAAGCTATCGGCTTGATTCTACGTTGTTTCTAAATAACTGTCTTTTCTCAAAGCTGCGAAGTGGAGTTCGCTTTTAGTTGGTGTCAAAGTTCGACAGCTCCAACACGAGAACTAAGCAGGTGGATCAAGATTTTGAGTAAACTCAGTGAGAAATAAATTACTTTGGATAGCGAAGGATAAATGAAGGAATCATTAGTGAAGAACTTCAAATATCCAACATGTGCTTTTGCTAGTATCTATTTACTGGTCAGCAGTCCGTACGATGACTGCGTTTAGGCAACGGGCAAGAGTAAAAACGACTGATGTGTTAGGTGCACAGAAAAAAGGCCGTGTAAAGAATCGAATGTGGACAATCGTACTGCGAAAAATGGGTACTGGACCCCAAGCATGAAAATCTTATCTGCCACACACGAAGACAGTTTTGCACACTAAACGTGATCTAACCGAGGTTCTGGAACGCTTCCAACGGTATGTACCAGACCCAGATAACACATCACTTACAACTGATCAATAATTCGAATCGTGGTCAAGTGCACGTGCTCGTGATGTAGACGAGTAGCTCACTAAGCCACCGGCCTAATGTACATGGCCGAGGTAACACAGCTAAACATGCAGCCAAAATCACTTTTTAGAATGGTGCTAAGATTACTAACCGAAATTCGTGGATTTTCATTGATACGAGTTAGAAGTCACGTGTATGCGACTGCAGCTTTTGCGTTCAGATGAAATTTCAGATAGCCTTTATCGAAATAGTACTAGACTAGAGTTGCACTCTTGCTAGAGTCCATCAACACTGCATATTTCTGCAGTGGCCGAGATTTGATTTCCGGACAGGTTTTCAGGAGACAGTCGTGTTGACGAGTGTGCCACTGAGCTCACATTAAGCACGACCGAATCAGACTATGTGAAACCCCAGCCTTCACAACCTTGCGGGTATAGTATGATGTACTGATGAGTAGTCAGGAGTTTGATTAGTTACAAGTTGAACATCGCTCACATTTGATTGTAGTCTTCTCATTCAAGTAGACGTACTAGCCAGCCTCTGCCGAGAAGAAGCACCCGATTAGAGATTTGCTCATGTCAGAGCTCGTCAGTAGTAAATATCCTCGCCACGGCCAAGAGAAGGGCGTTCCGATTTCCTGATTCGACTGTGACTAGTGTGAGACCAATGGTGCAGCGATCAACATGGTTGTCTAATGAGATCATGGCCAGAGTTCTAGTCCAGGCCGTGGTAAGAATATGCATTATTGACGAGCTCCAACAAGAGCGAAACTCGAGTCTACTGCTTCTTTTCGAAAGAGGATAGCTGGAAAGTCTATCTGAATGCAAAGGCTGCGATCAAATGTAGGTGATGTACAACTTGAAAGTGCAAATTGTTCAAACATGACAAGAAAACATTTTTTGTCGGTTCCGGTTAATAAAATTGTGTTAAAAATGTCCTAATAAACTTGAAATCACAAACCTTAACACAAGAACAGCCGAGAGATCAAGCTGATCACCTTTTAGAATTATGCCTTCAAGGAATATTGTTTTGCTACTTTTTCCAGTAAAGCGTTCCCATACATGCACATGATTTTCATCTGTTGACAACCTAAGGTCATTGAGTCAATACTCTTCAGAAGTGTTTATAGGGTGAACAACCAGAACAGTCTTCTTTATCAGTTTTTCGAGGGCACGATTTTGCCCCCAAATTAGCCAACAGACTGATCGGGCTCGGAGCCGAGTGAAGTACGAACGCTGGACAGAGCGATCAGATTAACAGGCCTGAGTGAAAGCCAGCTCCACTCCACTCTGTGAACTGATGCGATAATGCTGTATTTGCAGTCGTCCGAACGCGCGCTCCCTCCCCCCCTCATTATGTGGTGGATTGCCAGGTCGGGGATGCGAGTTTTCGAACGCTCGGCCGAATACCTCAACGTGGGGGGG